>JAJTUV010000843.1:600000-777500 GCA_021653895.1 Mastomys natalensis | reverse complement strand
AAGGCAACAGCACTGACTGAACTCCCTGGCCAGGAGCCTCTTTCTGCAGATGCTGGCATGGCTTGTTCTCCTTTCTGGTCCTCTCTTAGGTCAGAGTCAGAGCTCCCCGCAGTGGGCCACCCTGTGTCAGCCATTGCAGAACTCTTGCAGTACATGGTTCTCACACAGAATTATAAGTCAGGGCATCGTCTCTGATGACTACTGCTAGCTTTACACACTAATCATGATGGTCTATTTAAAGAAAGAGAGAAACCTGGAACTTCGGTGCTGGATAGTCACCTACCCCTTGGAACTTCTCTAAGGGCAGAAATGCAAACTCAGCCAAGGCTGTGGGAGAAGCATGAGGTGGGGGTGGCTTGATCCCCTGGGGCAGAAAGAACAGTTTCTGGAGGTTCCACTGCCATTACTCAGGGTTGACTATGAGATGGCCCCAGTTTCTTTTATTGCCTTGGTAACAGGATATCTGTTTTTTGTTTGCTTGTTTGTTTGTTCTGTTTTAAGCTTTACTGGACAAATGTTGCCAAAAAACCATGACCGAATGTCCCACTCTGTTTAGCCATGGATGTGTCTGTGTGACAGTGAGTGCTACATGTGGACTCATGGGAATTCCTGACTGGAAGGGATCGCAACAGGAAGACAAGATCTCTGGGTTTCCTTCTTTCCTATGGATGCAAATGTGAACTCAAGGGCTGGATCTCAAGCAGTCATCTTGGCCAGCAGCGTGGCAGAGAATTTGATAAAGATACAGAATGACTTGGGTTCTCAAAGGCTGGAAGCCACTTGCCGTATATGAAGGGGAAAGAATCAGTTTTTCCATCGTAAACACCATTGTGATTTTGAACTTTCTTTCATTCGCAACTAAATTCAATCCTGATCTAGTTAGGGAGTTTTTTCCATAGGAAATATCTCGGCAAATGATCCTAACAGTAAAGTCATTTTAAGAAACCTTAGGAAGATTAAACCTCTTCTTGTAGCTGTGGAAGAGAAGAGAACACTTTCTCATTAGTGAACAAGTAGGGAAAGTTTCACTGTTTGTTTGTTTGTTTTAATTATTCTTTGGAGCAGAAATAGTTCTAGGGAAGAGTGGGCCAGAAGGAGCAAGACTGTGAAAGGTAGTCGGCCTTGCACTTGTTGGAGACACCATAGGAAAATGGACGAGCTTCTGAGCTGCCGTAGCAAGCGTGGAGTCAGGGATGCTGATGGCGTGGGGACTCTGAGGGTCATGACCCCTTTGCGGGCCACACGTCAGACATCCTGCATATCGGACATTTACATTACGATGCACAATGGTAGCAAAGTCACAGCTATGAAGTAGCAATTAAATAATGGGTTTTTTTTTGTTGTTGTTGTTTTGTTGTTGTTGTTGTTGTTTTTTTTTTTGTTGGTTTTTTTTTTTTGCAATTAAATAATGTTATGGTTGGGGTGTCACCACAACATGAGGAGCGACATTAAAAGGTCACAGCGTTAGGAGGGTTGAGAACCACTGTTCCTGAGCTTGATTCATTAAGGTGCTGGCTAGGGAAAGGGTGGACCTGGAATCTCCCTCTATTTCCACCTGGCCGACGGCATCAGTCACAAGAGGAAGGCATTAGAAAATGTACTAGGCTGAAAATGGCATAGCACTTCTAAACATAGAGAAACCACGCAAAGGAAGGTTCTAGAAGCATGGTGTTAAACCAGTTATAAGACTGCAAGTTTAACAGGAGTTTTTGTTTGTTTATTTGTTTGTTTTGGTTGGGTTTTGAACTTGTCCTTTGAGCTTGCTTTGATTGAGAATGTGTCATCCAGTAAGACTCAATAAGAACTGCAGGCAATCCGTACTGTGCCATTACAGCGAGACCAAGAAGGGGAGGGAAAAATACTCTTGCATATGAGCCAAGCAGCACATAATAGCCACCACACATCAACTATTTACCATGTCAAGTCAAAAGCTGGGAACTTTGTTATTTATCCCAAAATCTAGTGACAAAATCTAGTCTTTCTGATTGAGTTAGATTTGCAAATGAAAGAAACAGAAGGTCTAGGAGGGGAAGAAAAAAAAAAAAATAAAAGAATCAAGGAGCCCTGGCTGGGCGGTGGTGGTGCACGCCTTTAATCCCAGCACTTGGGAGGCAGAGGCAGGCGGATTTCTGAGTTCGAGGCCAGCCTGGTCTACAGAGTGAGTTCCAGGACAGACCGAGCTACACAGAGAAACCCTGTCTCGAAAAACACAAAAAAAAAAAAAAAAAAAAAAAAAAAAAAAAAAAAATCAAGGAGCCCAAAGTTAAGCAAGAGTCTGTGTGAAATTTGAACCAGTTCAATTTGGTTTATGATTTTGGCTGTGCTAAAACAAATAAACAAACAAACAAATACAAAATTTGAGTTTTAAAAATAGTGTTTCTTAGCAGGGTACGGGTGGGGAATGGCTCCGTGGGTAAAGGGCTTGCTTTCCAAGCACGAAGACCTGCCTTTTGAGCCCTAAGACATTTGTTAAAAAGCTGAGTGTATGAGCCCCAGTGCTGGGGATGGGAAGACAGGTGGATTCTGGGACTTGATGGCCACGTAGTCTAGCCTATTTGTGAGTTCTAAGCCAGGAGAAACCCTGTCTCAAATAAAAAAGAAAGAAAAATGGTGGCAGTACCTGAGGAATGGAGCTGGAGACTAACCTCTGATCTGGGTATAGACTGACATGGGCACACACATGTGTATTTTCACTAGCACACACACATACACACACATCTCACATTTTTTCTAGTAAATAATTTGATAAATTCCTTGATGTTTTAATGTGGTGGGAAAAAAGAGATCCCCCCCTCACTTGACATTAGTTGAGTTCCAGCTCCTCCAAAGAACACAGTGGGACATACAGCATACTGGCCAGCCATAAATCTGGAAGAAATTAAAAACCAAAGACAAAAGTCTTTGATTTTTAAAAACACACATATTTAATCATTTCAAAAAACAAAGTGAAAGGCCACAAATCTACATGAACATCTCAAACAGTGAAGAAATAATTTTTTTTATGACGATCTTGTAGGCCTACTCATGCTAAAACTGTCCCTAAGTGGTGCTGACAGCCTTGTCCGAGGCTGTGCCTGAAGACTCTGTATTTTTTCAATCATACTTTGGAAGCAACGAATGAACTCAATGCAATTCCAGAATTAATACATTCCAGTCTTACAATACTCAGTGACTCGTCCTTGCTTTTCCTTCAGTAAAGTCTTCATCCTCTCCCTCCCGGGCTGTGAGTAATGGGGACGTGGACCCATGTACACTCGTGCGCTAACACCCTGGTCCTCGTTTTCATTACTAACCAATGACTATGATACATCAAAATATTCACACACAGCTAATCTGACCAACTTTTTTTTATGTTTGCAGCTCCTGTTTTCCCATCTCAGATGGAAGGAAGACATCTCACTTACCACCTGGACTGCCTCCCAGACGAGCTAAGATACAGAGAAACTCTGGACTTACAGAAACTTGCTTGGTTCTTTCTGCCCATAAATCCACACTGGTCAGCCTCCCCCACGCAGAAAGATGAGGGCTGTATGGTACAGCTCCCACGGACGACAACACCGCACTGAGTTGACACTTATTGTGCAGTCTTTGCAGAGCAAATGATTTACCAAGAGAGTAGCGTAGGCTTCCAGCAAGATGGCATTTCCTCCTCTTCCTCCTCCTCCTCCTCCTCCTCCTCCTCCTCCTCCTCCTCCTCCTCCTCCTCCTCCTTCTTCTTCTTCTTGCAGAGTCAGAGAGAGGGAGAGACTCCACAAGATGAATTGGCTTCAGAGTTCAAGCTTTTAGATGCATAATAAATTTCTATCAAAAATTCTTAAAGATGGAAACTCGCATACATAAAATTCAACCCTCTAAAGTATACAGTTCAGTAGGCTTTTAGTATATTCACAGGTTTCTACAGCCTTGATGGCTATTTATTTCCAGAATGATTGTGTCACTCCCAAATACATGGCATGCTCATTAGTAGTCGGCCCCAGGCCTCAAACCTCCAACCCTCGGCAGTTGCTATTTTGTAGATCATCTCCAAAGCATTGACTGTTCTCACCATTTTCTATAAAAGGGATTAGATAACAAGTGAGATTTACCTATGACTTTCTTTCACTTAACTGTTTTTAGGACTCTAGCTGTGTGTTTGCAATCATGTTTGTTGCCTTTCTCCTAACTGGTCAAGTGCAGCCCTTGCTGAAGGGTTCTGCATGCCTGCCTCCACTTCATCCCAATGGTAGCATGAGCCATACGTGACAATATCCATCTTACAGATGAGTAACTGAAGCTCATAGCAAAAAGCAAAATGTATCCAGGGGAAACGGCTAACAAGTGGGGGAGTCGGGATTTCATCCAGGTCTGCTGGACTCCAGACTCCTCTGCCAGAAGTCTTAAAAGATAGATTTAGATTTTGCTCTCTTGCCCAGTCCAGTATTCGGAACAAGCAGACAGGTACTGTAAAGACACTTGAAAGCAAACGCAGGTCCCCAGTTCCCAGAGCTGGATTAGGGAAATGCAGAAGACAGCATAGTAACTGGAGCCTCAGAAACCCCAAGGCCTCTAAGGAGAAGGAGCCAGAGCTCTGGTACCCTGCATACAGGACAGGCAAATGGGAATCGTGGAATGTCACTGCCTCTTTCTTTGGGTTTTTGATTTATGACATAATATAAAGCCATATAGATTCATATATGAAATTATTTAACTAAATCACCTTACTCATGTAATGCTTTCCAAAAAAAAAAAAACCACTGGAACAATAGGAATGAAGGAAAAGCCTGCCTGTCACTAACCTGTCAGAGCAAGATTCAGTGTTAAACATCTGGGTATGAGATTTGATGTCTGTGAATTTCTTCAAAAGAGTAGAAAAACATCCAAGCAGAGAGCCATGGAGAACAGTCCGTCTCCATGTCCCCCCATATTAAATGAAACGAATTGCACCGGATCCACATTGTGTCCTTATTGTTATTTCTATCTCTGTCATCCCTAATGCTGACATGTCAGGAAAGCCAACAGGCAGAGGGTAGATGCTTCCCTTCTTCCTGTCCCCACCTTGCACCTTGCAGAAGCCACAGTCCCCACAAGCCATGCATGGCTGCAAGTGGGACACGTGGCCGAGAGGCAGCAGAGCAGGGACTCTGTGTGGTTCTCCCTCGAAGCCTCAGCCTCTGGATGCACTCTGGGTGCAGGTGCGGAGGAAATGGCCTTTAAATGATGACAGATTATTAGGCGAATGATTAAAATGAGGCCAACCAACCTCAAACGTTCAGATCTGCTTCCCAGTTCAATTTGGAGCTGTAGTTGAATCCTTTAAAGAGAGAAAAAGGCATCGTTCTCCCCTGAGTCCATCTGTCCATTCTTGTTGTCTGTCCTGCTGTTTCTGGCAACAGCAGTCAGTTCTGTGCTCTCTCTCTCTCTCTCTCTCTCTCTCTCTCTCTCTCTCTCTCTCTGTATTAGGAGATGCTCCATCTAGCTCTGGAGTGAGACAGCATCTGAACTCCCCTCTGCTGAGCCAAATCGCTTACCTCCCTAAGCCTGGGTTTCCTCACTTGCTCAATACAGCCATTCATACCGACCTCTTAAGGGTGTTACAAGGATTAAAGAAATAAATATGTAAAGCACTCAGCAGGATGTTTGACATAGAGTAAGTCCCAGTGAATACTAGCTTTTTTTCCCCCTCCATAAATTTCTCTCAGCTCCTTGGAAGCACATCCATGAGACATGCTGCAGTCATTCTTGCAGATGTGTACAAAATACACATCTGATGGGGAAAGGCTAAGGATGAATAGGAATGTGAGATGTCTCTAGTAGAGCTTTCTGGTAAAAACATCGCACCTGCAGGGGGAACCGTTGCAGGTGGCTTAGAAATAAATGGAAGTGATTTTCCACTTTTCTCTCTTCTTGAAGGAGGCGGGAGTGAGAGAACCCAAGGAAAGAGCCCGTTCGATGGATGCTGAGGCAGGCAGTAGGAGCAAAAGCCAGCATCCTCCAGGGCAATGAGGTCCAGAGAGCAGGAGTGGGAAAGGCCATACAGGGATGAAGGAGAGACATCCACCTCTGCACCTAGACAATCCCTGCTGGGAGCTGGTGAGGAGAAAATGCTACCTAGCAACACACTCCCTCCTTGTGACCTATAGCCATTGGTGTGAGGCTGACTCGGGTAAATCTCCAGTCAGTCTCTGAGTGGGAAGTCACAGTATCCATGAGCATGGGGCTGGTTGTTGTCATGTGCATTGGGAGCCTGGAACCAGGAGAGTGAGGGCCAAGGAGGGAAAAGAGACAGCCTGTGGGGGGGGGGTAGGAGATGGAGACAGGAGACCTCAAAGAGTTCCTCTCTACTTTGCCACATGTACATGCTGCCATAAGAAGAAGGATTTTCAGATGCTGGGACTGAAGAGCCGCAGGGATACAAGGTGTTCACCAAGACTTAGCACCTGGGAATAGACAGGAGGTCAAATTGCCATGGGAGTCTGACAAAATACCACCCAGTATTGTGAGGAGTGAGCAAGGCTGGACACTTCGAGAGGGTCTAAAATCAGGGAAGAGCATGGCTTTGGGCAGGCTGACTCTGGCTAAGGGGACCCTGGCAGAGCTTGCCTACCAACCCCATTCCCCATGGCTATATAGCCAAGCCTTCCTTGGAAGATCTGAGTGGTATGTGTACCATAACCACCTCTACCACTCCAGGTTGGTTTTCTTTGTGTTCTGCAGTATCTCTACAAACACTGAATCAGTGGTACTGGGCCATTTGTCCTAGGATAATATAAAGCTATGTTCCTTTGAGCCTCTGGTCTCAACATCTTCATCAGTCAACGCTTAACCTTGCATCTTAACCTTACTTTGTACATACTTGTTGATTGACTTGTCTTGAACTCATGGGCGATTGCGCCATAATGCACATCTTAATGAAGCTTGTCCACTTCCTTGTGATTAAGAACAATAGACAGCTCTTAAGAGCTATAGTGGGGCGAGCCAACAGCCAAAAGGTGGGAAATGCAACGACGCTCAATTGCCCTGATTCATGCAGCATTTACAGTATGGGAGCTGAGAAGGGCAGTTAGAGAACTGTCTGCTGGACCTCGTATTGCCAAGATCTAAAGAACCAATGGTCCTCAGAGGGAGGAGCCATGAGGCAGGAGGATGCTGTGAGGCAGGAGCTGTGAGGAGCAAGGACTGGAAACGTGACTGGCTCATCTCCATCTCAGAAAACTCCCTCTCTCCTCGGGTTTCTGAGCAACACAGAGCCAACTTCTCATCCACCTCCACTCAGTATAAATTGTGTTTGTCCTTCATTTGCTAATACAGCAGCAGCTTGTGTTTAAGTCGGATTGATTCAAATTAGAGAATTCAGCAACTTTCCAAATCCACCCACTTCTTCCTGTGTGGTTAAGTGTTCCCATATTGGGTGAAAATGGAGAGAAGAAACGACGAAGGATTTGGATATTATCCTTAACGTTATTTGCTTGCTTTTAAAATCTTAATAGAAGATTCCTCCAATTTATTTTTCATAACTTCGTGGAAACCAAGAATAATTTCTGTAAAAGATTTGGTTCTAGGCAAAAAAAAAAAAAAAAAATGTTTAATTTCAAAATACACCATAACCCAGCATTAAGTGCTGTAAGACATTTGTTAATTTAAAATGTCCAAAGTCAACACTGTATAGGTTCTCTGGTGGGGCAGGAATCACAGGGCTGCAAATTGTCTTTTTTTTTTTGTAAAGTGCTTGTGAAAAAAGCATATTGGGTTTTTACAATTGGCTTCCCTCATCCTCTCTGCTCTGCTGTCATATAACTACTTTGCTGGGGTTGGTATGCTTTAGATGAGTTATTTATAGCTGAAGCTAAATATTTATGAGTTAGAAACAGATGAGATAAACCAAAGCAAAGATGCATGTGTGCATTATAGAAATCCTGAACCTATGGAAAAATGTCCACATCCTGTTTCCTTATTGGCTGCATTTTCTGATGGTTACTAACCGTCCTTCTCAGGTTCTCTTTCTAGTTCTCTTCCAGTTGATTATCCAGGGAGAAAAGGAAGACATGCACCGAATAGAGCACACGCGATAGCTTAAGTCACTAGACCCTCTCGCTGGAGTGGCCTTCCCACACTGGGTGTGGATTCAGGATGGAGGGAGAATCTATGACCTCAATGCTCTGTCGTCTTCTAGTCAGGCTTTTAAAGTACTTGATTTTCCTGTTCTGTTTTGTTATGTGATGGAGCAGTATGTTTAGTCTTCCTGGAATCACATCTTACCCACATGTCATATTCCCTCTCTCTCTCTCTCTCTCCTCTCTCTCTCTCTCTCTCTCTCTCTCTTTCTCTCTCTCTCTGACAACTTTGATACCTGTATGTTGCAGCATGTGGTTTTCACAAATGGTCCACAATAGCCACAGAGACACCTGGCCTCAAAGAGCTTTGTCTTACAGGGCCTAGTTTCTGTACACTGTGTACATAAGAATTGTCTTCTTCTATGTATTCTGTATACTTAAAGACGGTAGGAGAGAACTGCTCAAGAGCAAGGCGAAGTAGAAACTTAAGGGTTCTTTGGAAAGTCGGTTGGATGGTGTTTTTCTGAGGCAAACACATGAAGGAACATTCAGCTGAAGTGGACACAGGTGAAAGGCTAAGGTAGACTCCTGAAGGAATGCCTAGCTGAAGCAGACACAGGTGAAAGGCCGTTCTGCTAAAGCAAGCACATGTGTCATGATGGATTCTTTGCTAACGACACGCATGTATTGGTCTGCCTTACATTGCATAGTTGAGCTGCATTTGTTGGGACTTCTCAGAATCTGGCTGATTGGATGCACGTGCTGAGGTAAGGCACGTGGAGGACACGTGATGTTTGGGAGGTATAAATAGGACTTGAATAGTGACGGAAACAGAGCTTGGCTTGCTGGTACTGCTAGCTGTGCAACGATTGTGCGTTTTGAGTCTTCCATGATCTTTGCTTCCCTGAGAGAGGCACAGCTGAGAACTTCTCCTTGGTGTTCCTGGTGTTCCTGTTGGTCCCTCCGGCTGACTTGAGCCGAGGCTGAGGCCTGACTGTCTCTGGCTGAGGTCGTGTCACCGCTGTTGCTAACCCCACTCTACCGAACTGGACTGCTGGTGTATCTGTGAGGTGTTTGCGAGTGGATGGAGCTGCCCCTGCCTGCTAACCTGTGGACTGACTGAACTGCCGATTTCCAAACAACACAGATGGGAGGTGCTCCAAAGACCCTTCCTAAACAGGTGGGCTTTCCCTGTATCCTTTCTTTTCACCACCTCTGGTGAGTGGTGGGTGGTGGGCTACAAGGGAGGTTAAAGTATTTAAGAACCATCATTAAAAAATAGGACTTGAAAAATAAAGTTACCAAGGTTCATTATGACTCTGTGAAATTGAGGATTTCCACAGTGCCTTTATCTTCAGGAACAATTTTTCTTGACTGTCTACTACAGTTCAGCCTGTGAGTCGCAACCCCTCTGGGGAGACCACATAGCAGATATTTACACTATGATTCATAACAATAGCAAAACTATAGTTATGACGTAGTGATGCAATAATTTTATGGTTGGGGCTCACTACACCATGAAAATAGCATTAGGAAGGTTGAGAACCACTGATCTAGCGACTACATCCACAGAATAACTGGATCATATTTCTAGCCGAGACTGACGACAAAGACTGACTGTTTACCAAACCCTCTATTCCTTTCCCAGGCTTAGGCACAAACTACATTTCTCAAGCTCTGTTCGTCCAGGTGAGCGCAGAAAACCAGCTTTTGCTGCTGCAAGGTAATTGAGTATGATTGACCCAGGCATCACTGGGACATAGTGTTCTTCCAGAGGACCTGAGTTCTGGTCCTAGTCCAGTTCAGGGGGATCCAGTGCTTCTGATGTCTGTGGGCACCTGTATACATGTGTGTACACACAATTAAGATAATATATATTTTAAGATATATATGTATGTATTCCATATATATGCATGTATGTATCTCATATATACGTGTGTATATATAATTAATATATATATATAAATATATATAATATATATGAAAACTCCTCTTCCAGAAAAATCTACATGCAGGAACACGTGCCTACTCAACCACGCAGATTTTGAGTGCTTTTCCACATTTCAGCAGCTGTCTTAATCATGAAATTTATTTAGCAAGCCTTATCACACCCATGGTCATTCAGAATTTGATCTTAGCCCAATGCAAAGGCCCACAGGGAGGTAGATGCATGTCAGTGAGTTCAGGCTCCATTATCTGTGTGTGGTGTATGTATGTGTGTTGGGAGGTGCATGTGTACGTGTGTGCTTGTAAATGCCAAAGCCAGAGGGTCAATATCAGGTGTCTTTCTCAACCATCTCCCACCTTATTTTTCAAAATAGGATCTCTCACAGAAGCCCTGAGTTCACCAGTTCAGCTAGGCTGGCTGGCCAGAAATGTCCAGGGTCCTTCTGTCTCCACCTCTGCAGAGCTAGAATTACAGATGTGCTTGGCCTGGCTGGGTTTTCTGAGTGGATGCTGTGGATGGGAACTCAGGTTCTCACCTTGTGCAGCAAGAACGTCTCTGCCCAGTCTTCTCTCCAGCCCTCCAAGCCCCGCCCCCTTTCTCCCATCTATTGTGTCACCTTCCTAGCCACTGTTTCCAAAGCCCATCACTGCTAATGTCCCCCTGACCTGAGCTGTGGTTTTCTCTGACCCAGGATCTCTCCCTGAAGACTTCAATCAATAATAGCATACTGCTTGGTGTATCTGTGTGCAAGGTCAGTGGAATTTGCCAAGACCTGCCTGAAGAATCCAAAAGGCTTAAACTGGAAACTGCCACACTGGGTTCAGACTAAGCTCTGCTGATGAAGCAGGATGTAAAATCCTGGGAAGCCCACAAAACCTAGAATACTACCTTGCATAAGCTTTGGTCTGGCTCGGAGCTTGAACAGCCAGCTATTCCGTTAACAGTCTTAAAGCACACATTGGACCACCTGCTTGGTGGATGGTCCATTGGCTTCCAGCTTGTGGAATTTGTTTGAAACAGCTCCCTCTACTGGTCTATGAGTGCCTCTAACGCTTTCTGTGTCAGAACTTGGGAGAAAATAGACGGATCTGGAAAGTATTACGTTAAGTAAAGTAAAAGAGTCAGAAAGACAAAAATCACGTTTTCTCTCCTCTCCCTCTCCCTCTCCCTCTCTCTCTCCCACAGATCCTAGCTTATAATGTTTATGTGTGTGTACATAAGTGAGGCTGAGTGTGGATAGAAAGCGGATGAAAGAGAGGAGATCACAAGCAGCGGTGGGGAGGTACTGAGAAAGGAGGGAGCAGAAGACAGCAGAACATGTGAGACATGAAAGCAGAAGGGGGTTATGAGGAGTAGGTGGACAGGTACAAGGGGAGTCAGGCAATGATCAAGAAGAAGGAAGCAACAAAAATTTAAAAAATAAAAACAAAAAAACAACTGTTTTCAAATGTTTTGAAAAATACCATAATGATGCCTGGTATGTGTGCTAATTAAACAAATATATATATAATTAATGAGCCAAGTACAGCGTCTGAAATGAAACCACTAGAGGTGTTTTAGTGGAGGCTCTCCGGATTTTGCAAATCCTTTCTGGGTAGTCCTTACCCCTCTGCTTCTCGGTCATTCATCACTGAAGAAAAAAAGCAGCAACCCTGACCCAGGAGGTACAGCATCTTCTAGGAACAAATACAACTCCAAGTTCAGCTCTACGGGAAGCCGATGTGCATGGGAGGACAAAAGTGTCTCAGGCAGGCCAGCCAGAACACACTTCCTAAGGAGCCTTCTGAAAAGAGGTGTCTTGGAGAAGAAGAAAGGCAGCTATCCTGAGAGTCTTCTCTAGAGGTGAAGTGAGCTTCCGGGCTTGGACCAAAGAAAGCTGTGACCATGTGGAACCAGTGTACACCTAAACAGAACCATTCAGATTCATTTCTTTTGTCCTGCATTCTCCTTTGGTGTCCCTGCTGAGCTAGGTCAGAGGGGAGCTGCAAGGGTAGAGAGAGGGGAAAGGCAACCCTTCAGAGCTCCAGGTCAGTCATGCAGGTCTTAGACGTGGGATGTACATTTCTGTCAGTTGGGCCAGAGTGGTGACTGCATGCCCACCATCCACTTATGGACCACACTGAAGTATCATCTGTGTTACAGTGCAAATGAATCCGGTTACTTTCTTCCTTACCATGAGCATCAGGCAAAAAAAGAGATCAAAACAGGGAAAACTACTGACAGATAGGCTGTCGAATGTAACTTTAATGTATTAGCCAATGGGCTTGCAACTATGTCTCCCTCCCCATCCTGAACTCACTCCTGCAGCTGCACAGTCAGCACCTTCTGACAACAGCCATCTTCCACAAACTACACTCAGGCTCAGAAGGGAGTGACCCACCCCAGAAAGCAGCTGAGTCACCCTGTCCCAGTTTCCCTTCTAAACTCCTGACTCTCCAAACAGATAAATCACGGCTGCTCTCTTGGGGAGCCATGAGTAAAGGGCAATTGGGGAGGCCAGGCTGGTATTCAGTACTGTAGCTCAAGTCTTGGGCACTCGGGGTTTCAGAGAAGAGAGAGCACTGGGCAATCTCTCCTGGGAAAACCTCAGCCACAACACACACACACACAACACACACAGACACAGAGAGAGAGACACACACAGACACACACACACTCCCGTGCTCAAGACCCAGATCAAAGCAGCCCTTCAGTTGGGTTTCCAAAAGCCCTAGCTGCATCTGCCCCAGCGTTTACCACAGCTGCTTTCTCTTCAGCCCCAGCTCGAGAATTCAAACTCCTGGAAGTCAGGGACCACAGCCACTATTTTAAAATTCTGCATCCCCAGTACATAGTGGATATCTGGGCACTGCTGGGGATGTATGGATGAGTAAAGAATAAAAGCACTGAATCCCATACAAGTAGGCTGTGATAGTTTGGCCATGAACCCCCAAAGAGGTTCATTCACTGAAGGCTTAGACCCCAGCTGGCAGTGCTGTTCTGGTAGGTTCCGGAAGCCTTAGGAATATAACCTATCTGGGAGAAGTGAGTCAAAATGGGCATGCTCTTAGAGCTGTGATGTGTCCCCAGTTCCATTGTCACTTCTTTTGCTTTCTGGTTACACATACCTACCACCATGATACACATTCACCACAGGCCCAGAAACACAGAGCCAAGTAACCATGGACTGAACCCTTTGAAGCCACGAGCCAAAAGAATCCTTCTATTTAAATATTTCCCTTAGGTATTCTTGTCACGTACCTAAAGTTCTAACACATAGGTCCACCTACTCCCACCTCATAATATGCCATTTGATTCTGTCTAATGGTAAAGTTGCCTTAGTTCTTTCTACAGGAGGAATGTGCCATCCTAGAGCCAACATCTCCGAGGGTCCTGGACTCAAAAGACAACTGTGATTGGAACTAAAATCTTCAGAAAGCTAAGCGTTCCCAAACAACATGAGCCCTCCCTGGCTCCCTGCAGCCTGGCCCTGGCCCTAGCTGAGTGCTGCCTTTCATAGGCCTCTTCTTATCTCCATATGGTTTCTACCCTCCTCTAGGTGGCTTAGAACTTAGGCTCAGGGCTAAAGACTACATCCGGGAAGCTCTAACCCAGAGAAACACAAAGACCTCTTTCAAAATACAAGTACTGAAAAAATATATATATAATCTCAACATTCCCCCAGTATGTGTCATCCTTTTTTTTTTTTGCCTGACGTCAGTCGCATGTTGGCTGTTTGGGTCTCAAAGGCCATGTTAAGATGAACACTGGTTGCTGTGTTTAATTAGGAGGGCAAAAGATAGAGTAGATTAGGCTTTGAGTAGAAAGAAAACCAAGAGAAGCAGTTATGAGCCCTGGTGGATGCTCTCTGACACAATCAGTTCCTGCCAGCTCCGACCCTGTCCCACCCCTGTTGGAAGTCTGACAAGTCCTATCGTTTTGTTTTGTTTTTTGTTTTCTAACCTGCCATTTTCTGTCTCCTGGAGGTAATAACTGCAAATTTCAGAGGACTGTTCAGAGAAAGTTAAACAAAAGGAAACACATCAAATGCTTTCTCTAGTACTAAGATATAGGACGTATCCTTACCAGTATATTTGAATCATAGATACGGCTTTATTGGTTTTTGTTTTACTTTGTTTTTTTTTTTTAAGATTTGCTTGTAAGATTCTAGAGAAAGGCAAGTGGCCAAGGAGAAAAAGATGATTAACAGTTTCCAGGGCCCCATGCTGAAGTGGTAAAGCTGGAGTGACCCCTTGCTGGGACACAGATGTTCAAGCCTCCAGATGTTCACCCTGAGCTGGTTTTCTGTATGTAGCACGAAGGAGCTGAAACCCAAACAGGGTCTGGAAGTTTGTACAAGCACAAAGTCAGTCAAGAGCGCAGCGTCGGTCGGTCTTAAATCAATTGCAAATAAAAACCCCAAGAAGGAAATCTGGAAGGTAACCTGGAAAGCTTGCTTTGGGTTTCTCCACCTTACACAAAGGAGTAGGAAAAGGAGAAGTGGGGGAAGGGGAGGGCCGGAGAAGGAAGGAGAGAAGGAAGAGGAGGAGAGAGACAAAAAAAGGGAAGATGAAGGAAAGAAGCAGGGCAGAGAAGAGGTGGGGAGAGACTCTTTAAACATTCTCCCCCAACTTCCTGCCTCCTGGAGAGGAGACACGTCAGTCATTTAGTCAGCAGCCATCGGAGGTCTTGAGGGATGCCTTGTGTCTGGGCTCCCATGGGCAGCCAAGGAGCCTTGCTTTTGGTCCTAGGGAAGCTGTCCCTGAGGTGGCTGCAGTGTGTCCACAAACATGGTTCAATGAGGGCAGTAGTTTGAACACATGGGAAACCACTAGAAATGACAGAGTCTAGCCCCGGGGCTATTTTAGGCCAGACCCAGAATTGGAGTCAGTGGGGTTTTGTTTATGTAACATCTGCTCAAGGCTCTTCGGAGCAAATAACCGGGGCTTCCAGGCCTGCGCTCGCTCAACGAGCAGGGGCGTGGCTTCGAGCTTCCTGTTGTTCTTGGCGCTGCTTCCCTGCTGTTGTGGCTTCTCTCAGGGAGCTGTTTGCTGCCTCCTAGGCTCAGCTTTGTAGCCCTCTCCTTAGATCCCTTTCTAGGGTCAGGATAGCCTGCAAGTAGCCATTGAAGCTATAGAGATGGTACCCCAGGCACTACGCTCTAGAGAGTTGCTTCCTGACCCCAGAGTGTCCTGGCCACTTGTCAGCCTCCTTCTGCTCCGTGGTGCCCTCCCTACACATCCTCTTAGTTGAACAGCTTTCATGACGGGTCTGGAATGCTAGATAAAAGATTGTGTTCTGCATTCTGCAAGTACAGATCCAAATCACGATCTGCACCTGATCCTTGCTGTCTGGAATTGTCTTTACCTGAAAAGCATATAAACAGGACTGTTTCTTGGTGTCCACCTGTGATTGGCTCCAGTAGCCAGTGGTACCCAAATGTACGGATGCTCAAGTACCTTCTATGAAGTGGACAGTGTTTGCATAAAACCGACACAATCTCCTGATTACTGTATCACACTGAGCAGTGTAAGTGCCGTGAGTAGATGTTGTTACTGACCAGGAAATAAAAACAGTGTACATGTTCAGACAGGTGCAGTTGTTTTTCATAAACATTTTTATCTGTGATTGACTCCATGAAGGCAGAGCAGACATATACAGAGGTTACTGTACATATAATAATATATGCCAATTTTCTTTGTTTTGGGCCTTCTCAAGGGCATAAAGACTATAGCTTTTTAAAAATCCATCTAATACAGGCACTTTGTATTTTATCATGAACTCTTCATATGTCTGTGTGTGACAATTATATATAGGTGTGCATATGTATAGATAGTGTGTTTTGATTAATTCACTCTCCCACATTCTTTCTGCCCTCTCTTGCTGAACTCCAGAATCCTTCCAACCAGTCCCTCTCCTACTTCCCTGAAATTTTTCTGTTCTTTCTCTTCCCCACCCCCACCTCACCCCAACCCTTGTGACTTACTGAGTTTAATTGGCATTGTTTGTATGAACTTGGTGGGAAGATTATTTACCAAAGTTTGGACAACTTACCTGTGGCCAGGAGGAAAATGACTTCCCCTCCTCTGATACCCTGTCAACTGCCAAGAGCTCCTCAAGGAAGGCTAGGCCTCGTGAGGCCCTCCCTTACAAACGATGGACCATTGATGGGCCCTCTCGGTGCAGGTAACCACGGCTACGAGTTTATGAGTGCAATGGCCATATCATCCTGAAGAGAGCACTTCACATCCCATCTCTCTTCCTCATCTTATGACTTACGTTCTTTCTATTCTCTCTTCCACGATGCTCATTGGGCCCGGAGGGAGAAATACAGATGTTTTACTTAGAGCTGAGTATTCAGAGTTACTTACTCTTAGCACTTTGGCCTGTTTGAGTCTTTGTCTTGACCATTACTTACTGGGGGTTTAAAAAGCCTTCTCTGCCGAGACTGAGCAGCAGTATTCTATGGGTATAAAAACAGGTACTTAGAAAGCAATGCTCTCATTTACAGAACAATTGCAGTTGATTCCCTGATAGAGGGATGGCCTCTCCAGTCATGGACTTGACCAGGTTTATAGCTCAAGATATGAGTCTGCTCTTTGGGAGAGAACCTCATCTGTAATCTCAGAGCAGCTGATGGCCCCTAGAGTCGTCATGTCACTATGACACAAGTGGGCAGAGCTTGCCCTAAAGGTTAGTTAGTATGGTAGCATTCAGGGCACATAGCTGGGTAAGGCCATGGAAGACTCTCCCTCAGCAGCCTGCCCAGCAAGTCCCATGAATACTAATAGCAGGGAAAAATTCTGTGTCCTACAACCAGAGTGTGCAATAAGGTTACATCATTTTAAAAGGAATATCCATTGGGAAATATTAGAGTTGGGGGCCCTTTTATAAGTTTGAATAAAATTTACATACACAAAAACTTATAAATTTACTTAAGTGGACAACTTGACAACCTTGCTTAGCTTTATAGCTGTGATATAAATACCCAGATCAAGGCGTAAAATGTCTCCACTCTATGTATGTCTCCGCTTGTCTCTGTAAGGTCATCAGCCAGTTCCCCGCCCCACCCCCCAGTCTACCTCTATTAATGTGATAGAGTTGACAAAACAAAATGCTATCCACGGGAAGATTTAATCAACAGAAATAGATTCCTCACAACTCTGCAGAATAGACAAGAACAGGAAATATTGTGGCTGGGGTCTGATGAGACCTCCTCCTGACTTGTAGATGATTTTCCATTGTAAGCACAAATGTGCACAAGGAGAGAAAGGGGTAAGCTCTCAGATCTATTATTAAAAGCATGCTAGTCCTATTAAACCAGGACTCTAACTTGATGGCCTCGATTCCCCTTGGTCACATTCATCAGGATCCTGAACTATTAGTGATTAGGACTGCCACACTGCATGTATGGATACACACAGAGCACTGTTAGAATGTCCCACTGCCCCACTTTCAGTGTCTTGAAACAGGAAACAACTCAAAAGACTCACCAAAGGGGAACAGGTAAGTAAGCTTAGCTATGCTCATACAGTGTCTCATACATTCATACAGAATACCTTGTCTCAGCAGAAAAGAATGGGTCACCCATGCCCACATCTGTACCCATGCCCACATCTGTACCCATGGCCATATCTGTACCCATGGCCATATCTGTACCCATGCCCACATCTGTACCCATGCCCATAACTGTTCCAAAGCTCATATCTGTGTGCCCATGGCCATATCTGTGTGCCCATGCCCACATCTGTACCCCTCCCATATCTGTACCCCTCCCACATCTGTAACCATACCCATATCTGTGCCTGTACAAGCAGGATATGAATGAAGTATCTGCCAATAGGAACAACTTTAGGAAAAACTTTAATTTTTTCCTCATGTTTGAAGGCAAATTTTCAAGTGTCTAAAACCTTGCCTAACTGCTGATAATCTTCTTTGGGATAGAGAAGGGTGCCAGTTCCCTAGCAGCTATGCTTCCCACCAAAGCCTGGTTAATATGAAGCATAGCTTTTCAGGGGGCCAGGGAGGGAACTCAACTTTGATTTTGGACTCTCTTATTCTTACTAAAAACCAATAGACTAGCCAGTTGACCAAGGGAAAACAGTTGTTTCAAATTAGGTGTAATTTTTGAATTAAGCCAACATCGGCTTAATACATTTCAACTTAGATATTTTCCAATACACAAGATATTTCCCTAAGTCCTGCAAAGATCGATATTTGGCCTCACGCTTTATAAAACATCAAAGCAAGCTTGTTCTTGACAGTTGTACTGCCAATTCACTGGATTCAGAGGAAAGGATTTTTATAAAAATCATTTCTGTCGAAGGAAGGAGTCTTCATTCACTCAAATAATAGATTTGGAAACAAAACCAAGTTAAGACATGAACGCTCCACTAACAAGCCAAACTGCTTGCAGCTCTGTAAAACATGGCGTTACTCCAGGCAGTTCATCCCATCCGTCTTCCTCTCCCAGACGCTCCGTTCTGGTTTGTGAAAATCTAGCTTTTGTATGTGGGCCTCACTCACTTGATACTCCAGTTTTAAGTGACAGAAAATGAAATGAGTCAAAAACAATGAAGCCAGAGATACATGAGGGAGAGTCAATCATCAGAGGCCTAGCTCTAGATCTTTTTGGCCTGGACAAGTAACTAGAAGCGAGTTACCTCACCTACCTGAGTGTTGGTACCCCTGTTCATAAAATGGGTACAGTCATACCGACCTCTGAATATTTGATAAGAATCTAGAAACATACCTGTGGGGTGTTGGAATAAAATGTCCCTCCCCATTTAACAAATGCATTAAGTGTGCTAGATGTTTTAGCAATGAGAACGCAATACAGACAAATGATCTTCTCCTTGCAAGAGCTCATGGCTAATTAATAGTCACCACTCCACTGAGTGTCTAAAAAGATGTTACACATAGCCAACCATCCCTCAGGGAAATGCGATAAAATCCACCAAGGTATGTGATACTGCCTCACACATGTTAGAAATGTCTACTGTAAATAACACAAACAAACAAAAGACAAAACAGGAAATAAATGTGTTTTTTTTTTCCTTAGTGACACATAGAATTATATAGTATGTCTTCTGTCACTGTCATTTAGAGATGACATAATTATAATTGTTTCTTATCTATTTTCCCCTTCTAGAATGTCTCCTTTACAAGGCAGAGGAATCTTAATTTTCTCTGTTGCTACATTCCAACCATCGAGAATAGTGCTGGCCCATGGTAGCTTCTCAACCAACATTTGCTGAAAGAAGGAAGGAAGGAAGGAAGGAAGGAAGGAAGGAAGGAAGGAAGGAAGGAAGGAAGGAAGAAAGGAAGGAAGGAAGGAAGGAATGCCATGCCTATTATCAATCAGCTAATAATGAAACAAATGGATGGTTTGTTTCAAACCATCAAATGGAAACGAAACCTTTTTCTTACCTCTCTTTTCCCAGGATATCTCCTAATGGACAGCCTTATCAGGGGCTCCTCTGCTCATCCTCCAGGGAAGGGAAGCTTCCAGGAGCCGGGAGGCTGCGATGAAGTTCACTGTAGAACATGTAGTTAATGTGCACAAGGGTTTTGGTTCAATCCCAGCACCAAGACAAAAAATAAAAAATAAAATAAAAAACAAAAAATTACAGCAACCCAGAAGAGACATCCCTAGTTCATAGGGACAGTTCTCATGGTTAGTTCAGTCTCGGCAGCTTTGGTCCATGAAGTTTTACCACGGACATACTGACTTATTCATTCATTCAGCAAATGTTCCTGAGATGCTGGAGTTGCCCTGACCTGTAGTAAAAGCGTCTGCCCTGGTCCCAGCGGGTTTGGCTATGCCTCAAGTATTCCTTAGGGATGCAGGCTTACCTGTCCCCAAAACATACTGAGTCCCTCAGGAGCAGCTACCTCCTGCTTCTGATTTGTTTTGGGGAAGCTGAGGTTGGAGGGGACAGCAGGTGGTCTTCTCTCTGACAGTCTTGGGGTCCAGTGTTAGGTGTCACACAGGTCTCTATCCTGTTTCTTAGCACCAGGTCCCACCTTGCTGGCTTTATCTGCCTTAAGGTTCAAGAGGCAGTTACCTTTGACCTCTCTCATTGTCTTTCTGGAAGGACCCTAGTCAGTGAAGGAAGAGATCCCATTAGAGAGAAAGGTAAAACGTCCCTTGTCACTGAGACCCGTTTCTCAAACAGCCTCAAGTTGACAGTTCACACTCTGTTTTTAGCTCCCTGGCCATCACCTACCCATCATGCCCCAGGCCTAACATGTTTGGAGATGCCTGCCATACTTAGGAGTTAAAGGGGTGTTAACTCTTTAGAAAGCAGTAGGAAAAAAAGGAAATGTTTAGGTTCTCAAATGTTCTTATTTTGTCTCAATCTGAAAACAAACGTTTTTAGTGTGTATAAAAATCAATTAGATTTCCCCCAAATCAAAACTAAATGCAACGTTGAAGTGATTAAAGTTTGCCAAAGGAATGTTGATGCTGACATTTTCTGGAGAGGATGGTCCACGAAACTCACATGATATTCCTGATGCTACCAGTGAGAAGTGTGACCGTGTAATAGTAAGACCTGTTAGTTCCAGAGTTTGCACAGTCGTGGCAAGCAGCTCAAGGACTGGTTAGTTCCAAAGTGTGCACAGTTCCAGCAAGCAGCTCAGAGAGTTAACATTCCTGGGGGTCACTTATTGCCCAGAATTTTAAGCATATTATCTTATTTCAATGAGACTTTCAAAAGCTCCAGAAGCCCAAGTAATTTACAGACTTTAATGACTGTTATTCCACCTCTAAGTCTACATCCTTCGATATCTCCTGTTATTAAAAAGAAATAAATGGTGGGGCCAGGGAGATGGCTCATTGGGTAAAGTATTTGCTGCATGCACAAACACATGGATTGAAGTTCCAGTCCTATGGTAATGGGCACCATGTAAATGCCAAGTGAGTGTGGGAGCCTGCACAGCAGGCAAGACACGGGATCACCAGAACAAGATGGCTGACAAGACTATCCAAATCTACAAGCTCTGGACTCGAGAGATCTGTATTCTATATATAAGGTGAAGAGAGAAGAAACAAAACACCCTACATTTGACCTCTGACCTCCACATAGATGCATGTGTGTAGGCATGGGCACACACACACATACACACACAATGGGAGAGAGAGATAGAGACACACACACAATTAGATAGATAGATAGATAGATAGATAGATAGATAGATATAGATAGATAATTTTTAATTACCTTCTCCAAATGCTTTCTTCCTTTCTCATTCATTCATTCATTTGAGAGAAGGTCTCACTATGTGACCCAGGCTAATCTTGAACTCTTAACCTTCCTGTTTCAGCCACACAGCATTGGGATTATAGGTACAGAAGCCACCGCTCCTTTCTTAGCTTTTCCCTCAAATTAGAACCAGAGGACTGAGGACGTAGCTCACTGGTAGAGCAATTGCTAAGAATGCAGCAGACCCTGGAACCGAGCCCCAGTACCTTTAAATAAATAAATAAGAACCAGAAAGATAGATTCTGACAGGCATAGACCTGTGTTAGCTTCCAGAATGTTCCGTGTTCTAAGATGCACCTGTGGTCTTGAGGTCATGATTACCTAGGGCAGCCTGCCTTAGAGAAACATGTGGTTTTTATTTTTAAACACGTTTCATGTGTGCAGAGGTTATTTAAAAGCACATTTCACAATCAGACTTGATTGTATCGGCCTCTGTGCCAACACACCCACGCTGTCTTCAGAATGTGGCCCCAGGGAAGTTCAATTAGGAAAACGAGAAAACAGAGCTTGCCCACGGGAAACAATCCTGCTCCATCTGTCCCAGAAAAACAGAGTGCTGACTGCATAGGGTCTGGCTTCTCCTTCAGACAACTGGGTCCGCTCACTGCCCTATGCCCGTGAACACCGCTGTGTGAGGGGTCAGTCACTATACTGGGTATTGAGGGGGATCTAGTCCCCAATAGAGGGATCTAGTCTTGTGCTTGTCACTCTTAAACTAATGAGGGCCGCCATCTTGGCCTAAGCTAGCAAAGGACTGCCATCGACCCGTGTGTCCAGTTGTGTCCCTCTTCTCAGCACCCCTGATTGCCCATCTCACTCAAAGCAAAGCCAAGTTCATGCCATAAGCCCATGACTTCTGCTCTTCTGTCTCCTGCTCCTCATGTGCATCCTGTAAAGCCGTCTAAGCACGCCCCAACATCAAGGGTTCTCTGTTTACTCTTCCTTCAGGCAAGACTGCTCATCCCTGGTGTCCACATGACTCAGTCCTTGCTTCTTCCTCTTTGACCTAAATGTCATGATGGTGATGCCTTCCCTGACAACACAGCATCTCTGCTTCCACGTTGATGCCTTCCCCGACAACACAGCATCTCTGCTTCCACGCTGACCTCCATCCTCTTCTCTCCAGAATTCTCTGACTCCACTGCGTTCTGAACCTCTAAGCGTAACGTATAGCTTACTTATTTTTCATCAGCTACCTCCCGAGTCACTTCTTGAGAACAACTTTTCTTTTGTCTGGTTTGTTTCCAACTCTGTCCCCTAGTACCTCAAATGCCTAGAGAATAGTAGTTGCTCAATAAGAACCGATTTTTTTTTAAAGCAAATAATTGGCTGAATGGGACACTTAGGAAACAAGCCAGAAAATGCAGTGCAGGAATGGTTTGGGAGAGAACAGAAGGCAGATAGTTCATCTTTGGTGACAGAAACCCAGCTGACTCTTTGGGGGATTTGGTACTTAGTTTCACAGGGTAGTGGCACTTAGCCAGGATTTGAAGAAAGCAAGAGTTAATTGAGTATAGGCCAAAGAGTATAGCCAAAGAATTTTCTTGAGGAACTACAAGAATGGGTGCGGAAAAGGGAGGGGACCGAAGCCAAGGTGGCAATGGTCAAATGGCTGCCCCTGTCAAGGTATGGAGTCTCTCTTTCCTTGTTCAGGTGGTGGGGTGCCACTGGTAGGTAGAAGCAGAAGAGAGACATAACTGGATTTATGTTTTAAGGCAACTTTGTTGGAAGTCCTAACGAAAAAAGTATTAGAGATGCTGGGATCGGAGGCAGGAAGAAAAGCCTCACAAGTAGCTGCCTTAAATACTATGTAACTAGTCCGGCAGGTGCGATTGTGGGTGTGGTCTCAGAGATTGTGCTGAAAAGCTGTCCTGTCACAGACTCTGAATCAGTCACTGATGGAGAGGTGGGGCTGACTGGAGCAGATAAAAAGGTATAAAGAGTCCCTCAAGTATCATTGTAATTAATGAGGTAAGTATATAATCTCACCAGTCAATAATCACTGATTGGGAACCCAATAGGCTTCACGAATCACGACACTAGAGAGACAGCTTCAAATGAAACTAATTTGGGAAGCCTATAACCAGGAAGTCAGACTGTCAGCAAATAAATAAGTAAATAATAAAAGCTTAGCTGTAGCAAGCTTTAGGGAGGGACTAGAATGTGATAAAGGGATGGGTCCCGTTTGGTTTACTAGGGAGGCAGGGAATTCTCTGAGGTGATGCTCGACTGAGAAGCTAGGGCATGTTTCAGAAACGCAGGGATGAGAGCAGCAGTTTGGGCAACAGAGGCTGGGGCTACTGTAAGAGTGAGCCGTTGGAAGTGGCAGCCTTCTTCTTCTTCTTCTTCTTCTTCTTCTTCTTCTTCTTCTTCTTCTTCTTCTTCTTCTTCCTCTTCTCTCTCTCTCTCTCTCTCTCTCTCTCTCTCTCTCTCTCTCTCTCTCTCTCGTCTGTCTGCCCTGGAACTCACTACGTAGACCAAACTCATGGAGATCCACTTGTCTCTGCCCTCTGTGTGCTGGAATTAAAGACATGATCCATTATACCCACCACCTTTTTGTCCTTTTAGAGAATAGGGCAAAAATGAAGAGGAGAAAATAGGACTTATAAATGCCCCGTGAGGGGCTCACAAATTACCCACACATAACTGAGATCCTATTGACAGTTTATGCTGTGGCGGGAGAGTCAGTTTTCTTTAAGGGTGTGGCCTCTAGGAGGTTGAACATGATCCGGTACTTGGCTCCATATCCTTGTGTATTTGGGCAGCACAAATTGAACTCGGTGGATTTCACACACATCCACAAAGAGGACATGAAGTTGGGGTGTGGGTGTGAGGGATGAGAGGTGGATACAGGGGATTAGGAGGGTGAGGAGCGAATGAGCGTCATTAAAAATATGTTATATGCATGCAAGACATTCTCAAAGAATTAATAAAATTATTATATTAACACTCTCTCCTAATTAAGGCAAGGTGCCACATGCCTCTAACTTCAGAACTTGGGGCAGGGATGGCAGAAGTATGGCTGCAAGTTTCAGGTTAACCTGGTCTATATAGCAAGTTGCAGGCCAGCCAGGGCTATATAAAGAAACCCTGTCTCAAACAAACAAAACCAAGAATTCCTCTTATATTTATATCCTGAATGAGTAAGTGAAAGTTGATGTCCTTTACTGAGAAGTATGGAGGGAGAGCAGGTTTGGAGATAGCTAGAGTGGATCAATTTTTATTTTGGATACATTCAATTTGGAAAGCACACACCCAGGAAGAAATATGGCTGGTGGTAGGGTTCTGGAGTTGAAGTACCAAGATGTGGTCCTGTAGAGATAGAATAGGAAGGAATTTGTCATGGCAACACTGGATGAGACTACCCCAGTGTCTCAGCGTTACATTGTTTCAATGAAACATCAAGACCAAAAGTAACTTGGGGAGGAAAGTGTTCTTTTGGCTTATGCTTCTGTACCGTCATTGTCAAGCCAGGAACTCAGGCAGGGCAAGAACCTGGAGACAGGAGCTGACACAGAGGCCACGGATGGATGCTGCTTACCGGCTTGCCTCCTATAGCTTGCTCAGCCTGTTTTCTCATAGACTCCAGAACCATCAGCCCAGGGATGGCCCCACCCACAATGGGCTGGGTCCTCCCACTTGAATCACTAGCTACCTGTAGCCTATCTCACTGAGGCATTTTCTCAGCTGACATGTTGACTTGACAAAGGAGATCAGAGGGTGGACATGGCAAGGCGAGGTATTTGGGGTGTCTTGCCATGTCAAATACTCTGAAACCACAGCTCCAGCAAAGTGGGGACAGCTAAGCTCAAGAAAGAACCGGAAGTAAGAAACAGACAGTTAGGCTAGAGTGATTGACAGGTACACAGTACAGAGATTACAGAGCGATGAGGGAGGGGATGCGGAGGACCAAGGCCAACGGGACTCAGTAAACACATGAATAGATGGTAATTACAGGGACTTATAGTAAACATACACACAGATGGTAATTACTCTGTGGAAAGAGAGTGATTGGTGTAAGACGAAGGGATGATTGTTGGTGTCAACACCTTGAGTGCCTAGATGGAGGGAACCCAGTATACTGTGGTTCTGAGTTTCTCTTGGCCGTTGGGTGCCAGATTTGTGAGATGCTAACACACTCCTCAGAGGAGACAAACACAGTCTAAGATAGGGGCCCCAGCCCATGTTCTCTCGGTGAGAAATGACACAGGTTGGGACGGAGGCGGTGGTTCTCAAACTCCTGAGCACCCAGATGCCACTGGGAACCTCGAAGAGTTGAGAACAGGGCCAAGGGCCTGAGATGGTGGTGGTGGTAGGGATTCAGCTTAGCTCAGGGTGAGTGCTAGGCGCACAGAGAGGCCCGAGGGAGACTTAGGCACCGCTCTGTATGATAAAGGCCTCCCCCAATGGCTGTTCTTGATAAGAGGGATGGTCTTTGCTTGTCCAAACTAGTTTATTCATGGTGGAAAATGATGCATACTACTTACTCAGAGTGAACCAAAGATTAAATACCTTTTGTAGGAAGGGAAGCCCGGAAGAAAGGCTTATTTGGCTAAACCCCTGGGATGTATCTAGATACCTCATTAGCATGGAGAACTCTGGGTTTCTATGCTACATGACCAGATGTCATGGTCCTCTCAGTGGGGTGTCTAGGTCACTTGCTCCAGGACAAGAACCTGGCTGGGAGTACATTTAAATGCTTACTGTTCTCAGTCATGAGAATTGCCTGGGTTCTTTAATCTGCTTTACCTTCCCTGTCTGGTGGCACGGTCCACTGCCCCACAGTGTATCACTGGAGAGACTGCTACTTGCAGCAGGTACAGTGCCATTCACTGTAAGGGGACAGTGTTGTGCAGGACCTTGGGTGCTGGAAGTGTGGTAAATTCTGCTCTACAGAGAGGCATTTGCTCTGGTTGTTTTACTCAGCAAAATTGTTCAGTACGAATGAGGGAGCAGGAAGGGTGCTGGACATTTGAGAGGGGGAGAAGGTTTGAAGAAGTAAACACAAGCTTGGGGGTCAAAGGTGGAGTGTGGGCCTGGGCCAGCAGTGGCCAACAACCACCTGAGATTCAAGATCCTTAATTTAAAGTGAGGATAGAGCCAGGTGTGGAAAGGCACACCTGTCACAAAGCACTCAGGAGGTTGAGACAGAAGGATCACAAGTTCGAGGCTAGGCTGGTCTACACAGCCAGCAAGACCCTCTCTCAAAAATAATGAATAAATTAAAAGTGAGTACAGTTTGATGTGCCTACCTGGTGTGCACGTGACTCTGGCTGGTTTAACTGGGTGAGCAGGCAAGGGGAGAGCGAGAGCGAGAGCAGAGGAGAGAGAGAGAGAGAGAGAGAGAGAGAGAGAGAATGATGCTTTTGTGGAGGAGGATATTGTGGGATTTCACACAAACCTTGGTGCGGCACATACTGGGTTTGGGAAAGCAGAGAAGATCCAGGTGGGTTGAACCTGGTTGGAGGAGTCTGTGTGAAAACAGCATAGGGGTACTAGCTCTGGAGAGGAGAGCTCTGATTGGGAATAACTCTGACTCCAGAAGTGTGTCCTAGGTGTCCACTGTGACTGGCACCATCCTAAAACCACAGTACAACAGTGAGCCATAGGTCTCTGCACTCAGAGATGCCACCCTGCCAAGAAAAGCTCAGTGGGCAGATCAGTGGTTTAGAAGGAAGGAGCCATGAGCTCAGGGGAGGTGCTGCACCATCCCCTGGGATCCTAGCTGAAAACAAAAGAACTTCCACTCTGACTTTTTTTTATCTTCAACATCTGTTTTTATGTCCCTAATTTTATAGTATGTTAGCAGATGTATATTGAGTACACCTATATGTATATCAATAAAATGTGTATGTTGAGAGGTGTTTGCAGAAAATTTGTTTACTGATGGAAATGCTTGACTGAAACCATTTGGAAACCAGGAACCACATGGAGATAGCAGCAGACAAGATACTGTAGCAAACCCTCACATAGGACACAGTCAAAGAAGTCGATACAGAATTAGCTCACTCTGCAGAGCGCAGACCTTGAGTTATTCCATCCTGTGTTGGGAGTGAAAAATGCCTAAGTGGTGAGCCTTTGAGAAAGGAGATAAAAAAACATCATAAAGACTCTGTAATGACCGGGCTGTCAAAACTAAGCCGTCCGTGGTGGGACCATGTGGAAACACTCAAGAGAAGCCAAGGTGCCGGTTGGTGAGACCAGCCTTGGAGAGGATATCCTCACCAGAACTGAACTCACTTCATAAGGAAGATTGGACCACACAGCCACCAAGTATCTTGTGCGTGTGTAAAGAGTGAGCCGGGAACTTAGGATTCTAATGGCCTCTTTCTGCAGAGAGTCTGGAGAAGGGTGAGTCACACAGCCTTGACTCTACAGAGGGCAATGGTTGCTCAGATTACAGGGAAGAGAGAGCTGGGGGTGGGGGTAGAGGGGATGTGTCAGCATTTCCAGCTCTCGAATCGAAATGCCTGAGTAGCAGATGTGACCGTGTGTTTTCTGTGGTTGGTTATTTTCCTATAGTGATTCATGAGGGCCTCCTAGCATGAGGAAAATCACCAAGAGAAACCAGGCATGGCAGCTCATGTGCTTAAAACCTCAGAATTTAGCAGGATGAGGGTGAAGCCAGCTTGGGTTCCAAAGGGAGACCCTGTCTCAAAACAAACCCCAAAGCAGAATGCAAGATGAGAAACCACCAAGAGGCAATTCTTAATGGTGGAAAGACATTCTGTGTGTGGTTGTCTCCAGGATTTATAGATGAGGAAACTGAAGTTCAAAGAGACCCAGTGATAAATTCAGAGTCGACCAGCTGAGAAATGGTGGAAGTAGAGTCCAAAGCCAGGGCAACTAACTTCATACCCTGTATTTAGTGCACAACATACCTTAGAAAGACACAGTGGGCTCGAAGAAGTCAGAAAAGCAAATATTCATCCAGAAGGCACAGTTCAATGTGACAGAATTGTCAAAAACAAATCATAGGTTCAATAAGATAAGATTTTTTTTTTGTTTTATTTTGAGGCAAGGTAGTATGTAGCTCAGGCTAGCCCAGAATTTACTATGTCTCAGAGGATGCCTTTGAATCCCTGATACGCCCCCATCTGTGTCTCAAGAGATGGGACTACAAGCATGTTACCACCACACCAAGCTAGAGTTTTCTCTCACACATAATTCTCAGAGTTTCTTCTAACGCCTGGCTCTGCCGTTGTACAGCCGCTTTTGTGTGACCGTGACCATAACACCCGGTAGAAAGAACTTAAAGAGGAAAGATGTATGCTAATTCACAGTTCTAGAAGGTTTCTGTCCATCAGACTGGGGAAAGCACAGTGATCCTTCATGGTGGTGTGAGCCTGTGGTAGGGGGCGTTCGTATCGTACCAGATTAGGAAGCAGACAGCGAGGCAGGAACAAATGGCTAGTCTCTCTTTTTGCCAGACTCACCTTCCAAGTAAAAGTTCCGAAGCTTCCTAAAATAGTCCCACCAGGAAGTAACAAACATAGCGACCAGGAGCAACTCTGTGAGAGACACCAACTCCAGCTGAAATTCATGATGCTGCCCAGGTGTTCACTGGCTCTGCATGGCATTCAGATGGAAGGAGGAGGAAAAGCCCTCTTTGTCCCCTTGAAGGTGGCCTGGTCATTGCACACATGCATCCTGCTTACAGGACTTTGGCCAACATGAGCTCCATGAGCAACACCGAGTCATGACAGAGACTGGGAAGTGTCTTTGTGCCAAGGAGCTATGTGCCCTGCCCGAGATGCATATTCTGTTTCTAAAAGAAAAAAATAGAAAAAAGGAAAAAATGGACACTAGTGGGCAACTACTAGCCTCTAGCACAGAAAACATCCATTTGGAATAAAAGGAAAACCACAGAGAAGACTTTCTAGATGATTCTAAAGAGAACCATGCCAACAAAGGAGGATGAGACAGCCTTCAGTAATGAGCTCCTGGCTGAGTTGGGGCTGAGGAGTTTCCCAGGTCATGTGATAGCACTGTAACAAGAGTGGTACTCTTTGTCATGGTGTTCAGTCTGGTGTCGGGGAGTCACACTACTCCTGTGACAAGGGATAGTGCCATTGTACTTTACGGAGGTCATTTGTGGACTGTTTGCAATGTGTGGATGGGACGAGACGAGACAGAAACTGGATTGGGCAGGAGGAAACACTGACTGGGGTCAGGAGGCCCCACTGCAAAGCCTATCACAGACCTGGAGTTGTACATCTGGACCCACGATCCTTGACTTTCAGCTCAGCTCAGTGTCACTAGTCACCGGTGTTAAGGCCTAGGTAAAATACTAAGGCCTAGGTAACTGTTACCTGGCTAGCCTGACATTTTGTGCCGTTACTAATATTATAAGGACACTTTATCATATGTTGTTTCTGCTCTTACTAGGAAATTTTTCTCATGCCCAAGTTGATTACATATTCTGTTATGTTCTATGCCCCTGAAAGCCAATCATGATAGAAGTCAGTAGGACTGCTTTGTATAGTTAGCTACAGTAAGCTTGGACCTGAACCAACCACCCAGCAGCACTTTCTGCACCTGTCTACGGTATTTGCCTTTATAAGATGCTCCTGGGATGGTCCTCAACATAAGAGACACCTGCACCAATATAAAATATTCAGAATAAGACTTCCATTTTCTGTAGGGTTCGAGTAAAGTTTAAATTTCCAAGACCTTCCTGGAAACTGACATCCTATTTGACAGAAAAAAAAAAAACATTTATGTAGGTAACTGACATCCTGGTTGACAAGTTAAGACATGAATGTTAGTCAAGGCAAGTCCCCTGCCACCATTGAATACCCCAATCAATGGGAGCAGGATAAATGTTCAACAAAGACATGTTCCTATCCCTAAATCCTGACTGGTGGAGTGATCTGGCATAGATGTTTATAGATCTGAGGCTTTAAAAGCCCTGTAACTCAAGGTCACAGTCAGCTCCCAAGTCTGATTTGTGTCCCTGTTCAATCAGTTTGGGGGCATGGATTAAACCATCCCTGTTTGACTGAGATCAGTGTCTAGGTGGTTTGTGCAGCAATCCCCAAATCCCAACAACAGATAAGACTGAGATGACCTGGCCAGGTACTGTAGCTCAGAAATTCTGCTTCCTGACTCGTGGCTCCCAGGTTTGGAAGAAGATGCCTGTGCAGACAGGCCTGGCTACTGTAGCTCTAGAGGATGAATGAAAGGAAGTAACCAGCCCTGCACATGTCAAGAGCTGGGTGTGGGGCGCCCACTTTTAATGCCAACACTTGAGAGTTAGAGACAGGCAGATTTCTGCAAGTTTGAGGTCAGCCTAGTCTACAAGGAGAATTCTGAACCAGCTAGAGGTATGTAAGATAGCGCTCTCTCTCTCTCTCTCTCTCTCTCTCTCTCTCTCTCTCTCCTAACACACACACACACACACACACACACACAAGTTGACAGGATGTAGAATCACTTTGGAGACAAATCTCTAGGCATGCCTGTGAGAGTTAGCTTGATTAGGTCCTGAGCAGATAAAAAGGAGAACTGGAGCTGGGTACCAGCATTCCTCTCCCTCTACTTCCTGACTGTGGTTGCCTCAAGATCCTGCTGCCATGTCTTCTTCACCTTGACAGGCTATACCAAGAGACTCTGAGTCAAAGCTAACCATGCCTTCCTTACACTGCTTTGGTCAATTTATCATAACAGCAAGCAAGAAAGGTCACTACCACAGTGTGGACTGAAGTATGTGCCTTCTAAATTCGTAACTCGAATCTCTAATGCCTAAATCCAGAACACGACTATAGTTGGGGCCATAAGTGTTCCTTATGGCCCCAACTTATGGGGTTAGACGTGCAAGTATATAGCAAGCTCAAAGTATCAGTCAAACTGCCTTTAGTACGAGGTACAGAACACCCTATCTCTGCTCACAGTGCACAGTGTTGGACAGTCACCCATGACCATGGGCCGCCTGGGGGCTATGCTCACCGCCCCGCACACCAACATGAGCAAGTGTCACACCATGTCTTGCTAGCCCAGGGAAAAGACTGGGACTCCAAGCCCCATTGCTACTAAATAAATGCAATTTGCTTTTGCATCATTATAAGGTGGAAATTCTTAAAGGAATCACCATAACTTGAGGGTACTCTGCAGGGTTTTTACAGAGACACTGAAATTCAAATGGAGCCATTAAGGTGGATCTGTGACTAGTGTCCTTATTGGGAAGGAAATATGGAGGCAGTACACACAGGGAGAATTTCATGAAGAGATGGAGGCAGGCCCTGGGGTGATGTGTCTATTAATCACGAACACTGGCATCATCCCTCAGCAGGAGCCAAACTTGCCAACACCTCTGTGTCGGTCTTCCGGCCTGCAGAGCAGTGAGAGGATACAATGACACTGTTGCTGTCTAAGCTACCCTGTGAGGGGCTGTTTTGATTGCCCCAGCATGTTCACCCAGCCTGTGTCACACAGAAGTACCTGGCACACACACTCATATTTGATGAATACTTTTTGGATGAATGACTGAGTGCATGAAGAAATGATTTTGAGCAGATGAGTCACCTCTCGCTTCCTCTGCCTTCAGCGTTTTCCCCCTCTGTCATAAACTGTGCACGGGGCAAACTGAGCTAGAGAGCAAGGCAAGAGAATCTTGAAGGCAAGGAGAAGCAGCTGCCAGAAGCTACATTTCCCAGAAACTCTCCCCTGGCTGCAGATGTGTGGGTCTTGGCCAGGCCAGCTACCTTAGGGGAATTCTGCCTAGGAAAGTGGAAAACTTACTACTTACTATTCAACCTAAGCACATTCATGAGTATAAATTGATTTTGGTTTTATATTTTTAAAAATCAGCAAAAATAGCTTAAAATATGTTTGAAGGTCTCAAGAGCTGGGAGAAGCTCTGGGGTTTCAGAGAGTACTTCCCCCCTTCACTGTGAAAGACACCTGAGTTTCTGGGGAAATACAATCCTCTGTTTCAGCCCATTTGTCCTGAAAACCCCAGGAAGATTTGCTTGGTAAGCACCACAAAAGGAAGGCTGGAGGCTTTTTGGACCCACTTTTGTGTGTGTGTGTGTGTGTGTGTGTGTGTAAACATCTTTTGCCAGCTTCACCCAAACATTAAACTTCAGTCCAATTCTAACCTTAGTTACCTGATACTCGGGAAGACCTCTATGGTTGTTTCTGTTGACCACTCTCGGCTAGTCAGTTTGCTGTTACTATAATGAAATGCCTGAGGCCAGGAACTCATAAAGAAAGGTGGTTTGTTTGGCCTCAGTTCTAGAGGTCAAAGGGCACGTTGCTGGTTTAGACTCTGCTGAGGCATTATACCAAGAGTACTTGAGGAAGAGAGGTCACCCAGAGAGACAGGAAGGGACAGAGAACCACTGTAGGAGCAATGAGGATTTCTTTCTAGGGCTCATCTCTTGGAGTTCCTGCCACCTGCTAACCACCATACTAAGGACCAGGCTTCCAACACAGATACTTCTAAACCACATCTAACCCGTAGCATACACAGCCTCAGCTCTCTTTCTCAGCCAGGCCTTGCAAGCTGCTCACACACAGGTGACAGCCAGCCTTGGCCAGGCCCCTCCAGCCTGCACAGTGCAAGCTTGCTTCCCTGTCTCCATCCTACCCCAAAGCATCTTTTTAAGAAAGGTACTAAATCGTGTCTCTGACACAAGATGCGATTTACCCCACTGAGCTGGCTGAGCGAAGGGTCTACTCAGTGCCCTTAGGAACAAAATGTCTGTCCCCGCAGCTCAGAGGAGAGTTTCACAATAAATACTCATGTGTCTCCTGTTCAGAGAAATGTGAAACTCAGTTCCAGGAAAACAGCAGAATATATGAACCACATGGGACAGGGCCCCTCCCATCCAGTGCCTGGTGACTCTGAGATTTATTTTATTTCATTCGTTCATAGCTTATATATGTCAGTAACTGCAGGAACGTTCCAAAAGCCCAACTGATCCTGAGTCGCAAACAGAAAGCGCTGCGAGCTTGTCTTTGGACTGAAAACAGTTTACTGCTGGGGATGCCAGAAGGAAGGAAAGAAAGGGTTAATGTTCGAGACAGAAACTTGAGGTTTTCTGGAAGTACAATCCAACACACTGCAGACTCAGCTGCCTGGGCCGCACTATAAATCACTCCTAGCTCAAGGCATCATGGGGCCCCTCCCTCAGGCATGGGATGGGGGGTACAGATTCTCAGGTTCACCCTGCATAATTTATCCCACTTGAACCACAGCAGTCCACCCCCCACCCCCAACACACACACACACACACACACACACACACAACACGCGCACACGCGCACGCATGCACACCACTGGAGGGAAGGCACAATAAGCTCCACTCTGAGCCACTGAGGGGAGGAACAGTTGAGTCAGTGAAAGTTCTACAGGGTGTGTTTTCAAATGTCTCCTGGCTAGTGTTGATTTAGCTCAGTTCCGTGTTGTGCTTATTGCTTTAGTTTGGCCTTCAAAGTCCCTGCCTTTCTTTTTCCTCTCTTCCATTTCTCTTTCTTCTTTATGTCTTTGCTTTCATCCCCCCCCACACACACTCCCGTCCTTAACTACCACCTCCCATCCTCATGTGAGTAACACACTTTTGTTTCTATACATATTTTCAAAAATGCATAAGACTCCTCTTTGCCTGGGTATTTTAATTTCTGCATACTATGGGGTAGACATCATGAAACAATGTCAACATTTAGTCATCACTGCCCCAAGAATGCAAAGCTGACTGGCCTCAATAGTTATCACCTACAAAACAACCACTATCAGCAAGTGTTCATTATCTTAGAAGTGTTTGTAGGTGAGCTTCTGTGTTCTGGGTGTGGCTCTAGTACCTAAGTTAAATCTTGAAACAAAACAAATAAGATTTCAGCTGATGATATACGTCTATGATTGTGGTGTTTGTGAGACAGAGATAGGATTGGAAGTTCTAGGCTAGCCTGGGCTACAAAGAGTCTGTCCCTAAAATACAGGGGCTGAAGATGGGCTTCAGTGATACAATGCTTTTATGGTGTATGCAAAGCCCTGAGTTCCATCCCTAGCATCACAAAGGGAAGAAGAAGATGAAGAAGAAGAGAAGAAGACAAAGAAGAAGAAGAAGAAGAAGAAGAAGAAGAAGAAGAAGAAGAAGAAGAAGAGAAAAAGAAGAGAGAGAGAGAGAGAGAGAGAGAGAGAGAGAGAGAGAGAAGAAAGGTTACTATATTTTTGCTAGTCACAATCTGCAAACTAATAGAGACCAAGGTAGAATAGAATCAAAATGTTTATTGAAATCAGTATATTTTGTGATATTTTAGAAGGTGGTAAGTATGACAGGAAAAACCAAGCAGGACAAAGCATTGTGGGTAGACTGTATTGCAGTTTAAGCAGATTGACGAGAGTATCACTCAAGACATAGACCTGAAGGGTCAAGCAGGGGTATTTATGCAGATGACCCAGGGAGGAGAGTTCTGGAGAGCAGGGACAGCCCCTGCAAAGCCCTAAGATCAGAACTCCCCTATTGTGGGGTGGGTATGGAGGGATTCAGGGGTGGGGTGCAGAAAGCAGACCAGTTGAGTAGAGGGAGCTAGGGACACGGCAGATAATGGACAGCCACTGAGGGGATTTGAAGGATTTGGATTTTCACATCACATGGGGAATTAATGGAAAGTCAGCCAAGAGATGTCCCGATCTGATTGATGTTTTCAGAAGATCATTCTGGCTGACATATCAAGAAGAGACTATGTTAAAAGTGAGGGTAGAAGCCAAGAATCCATCCAGAACGCTTTCTGGCAAATTGAGTAAGATGTGATGGTCTATTCGGCCAGGATTGGAGCTCAGTAACATTTCTACTGTTGGGACAAAACACCATGACCAAGGTAAGTTCTAAAAGAAAATGTTTAGCTGTGATTATGGTTTCAGAGGGTTAGAGTCCATGATGGCAGCGCAAAGGCACTGTGGCAGGAAGAGCTGAAAGCTCCCATCTTGATCCACAAGGAGAAGGTAGAAGGCACGGAGGGAATGGCGTGATTCTTCTGAAACCTTAAAGCCCTCCCCCCAGTGACAGACCTGTTCCAACAAGGCACACATCCTAGTCCTTCCCAAAGAGTTTTGCCAACTGGAAACCAAGTATTCAAACATGGGAGCCTGTGGAGGACATTCTTACTCAGACCCCTATAGGAGACATCAAGATGAGGAGGAATGGTCAGGTACCAAACATATTTTTTTTTTTTTTTTAATTTATAAAGTAGCACTAATTTTTAAAACTGTCACCATTTGTGCTTAAGCATACAAAATAATTGGTTTCCTTATAACATTTTCACACATATATGCATGCTATTGTACTTTGTTCATATTCTCCCTTATTATTGTCTTTTGGCCTTCTTCCCAAATTCTAGTCCCCTTTGTCCCAGTAAATACAGTCCCTTCTACACGTGTGTGCCTGTGTGTGTGTGTGTATGTGTGTGTATGTGTGTGTGTGTGATATCTACTATGAGAAAACTAGATATCTGTCTTTGCCCCACCCCATGGCTTTCTCCCGTTCCTCTCCTCTTTCCTGTAGGACATTTCTGCCCCCGCAGCACAGATCTTCTCTTTTTGTGTCAGACAAATTTTAGATTCAAAGCTGGTAAGTTTGCTGCAAGTTCTGCTTCTACTTAGGATGTAAAAACCACAAAAGTGCATTGTTCTCATACGAACAATGAGAATAATCTGGATAATCTACAAAATCTTTTCTGTTCTTGAGCCCATCAGAGAACCGAAGGCTCAAGGCAACCAACGAAGCTGAATTCCAAGAAGAGTCAGGACTCTCCCAAGAGAGATGAGACACATTGGCTGTGTGGGCTTTGGCAGTGCAGGGAAGACAAGATGGCTGCCAAAGAGTGAGCAAGAAGAAAGGAGTTAGAAGTGTTAGACATTCCTAAAGACTCAGCATGGGTTAGCATACGGGGACTCCCCATGCCCTAGCTCCTCCCCACAGGTGTTCCTGAAGACTAACGGCAGGGCAGGAGACCAGATCACCCCTCAGTGGACTTGGTGTGAAAGAACGGGCCAGACGCTGCTGGGAAACCCGGAAAACACTTCCTACTCTTCCAGCTATGGTCTACAAAGCAGAAATCTCCTACTGGGGAGAAGGGCAGCTTGGAGGAGGGTGGGTGCAAGGGGATCCATCTACCTCTGAGTCAGCTGTAAATAATCTTGGGGCAAAGACCGACCACTTCCAGGGAATGGGTTGAAACAAAAACCATCTCTCCCTAGAAAAAGAATGAGGGGCCCTCTGTGCCTCAAGATACTTTACACATCCAAAGCCTTACTTTACTGGGGAGGCACAGGAAAATCTTTACTTCCCAAGAATACACACCGTCTGAGAAAAAGGTTGCACTGTGGGTAGTAACTAGGGTGAAAGAGTAGGCATGCTAAGAGGACAAGGCGTCTACTGTAGGAAGGAAACTCTCTGAGATACAAGCGAGTAGGGAGACCTGAGATCTGAGACTATAACAAGGAAAGGAAGGCCTCCCACTGATCAAAAGCTAAAAATAGTAAAACCCAAACCCAGCTTAATTCCTCCTCTAAGAGCCTGTCAGAAAAAACAGGCTCATTTCTGTGCATAAATACCAGTTGGCTCAGCCACCACTGTCCTTCAAACACAATGCTTGACATCCTATTAGAAATTGAGGTATGAAGAAAGCAAGGGGAGAGGACACCTTTGTTAAGAGATAAACCAAGCAACAGAACTAGCCCAGAGATGCTGAAAGGATCACAAAAAGTCATCAAGATAACTATGATTTCCTATGTTAAAAGACCTTATGGAAAAGGTGGGCCATATGCATGAACAGATACGGAGCTTCAACAGTTACAAGTCATTTCTTATGACGGGAGACAAACCTTCATTACATCAACACCAACAGTTCTACCTCTACAGAAAGACAGATGACTTCTACTGCCAAAGAATATGGGTGAAGGATTATTGTGTTGACAGCCACCAGCAACATTGTGAGGAAAGGCAGGAAGAAGGGAGGGGAGAGAATTGGGGAGAGTCAGAAAAACAGACAGGTGGGCCATGACACCAAAGCATTACCTCTTAGGCTGGGTTAGAGCCCAGCATTACAGTGATGGACAGGACCCAGCAGACACTAGGAAGAATACAAACCAGAAGAAAGCCTCAAAAAGAAAAGTAAAGGAACCAGAAAAATGATGTAAGAAGGGGACTAGGAGAGGCAAATGGTATCAGTGTAAAAGTGGGAAAAAGAATGTCGGGACAGCGTGGTTGGGTAAGATGGCTTCTACAGCTCTGCTCACCACATCAGGATGTCAGGTACAGCGAAGGAGAGAGAAAAGGTGAGGTAATGCCTGTGCCTCTGCCTCCTTTATAGTGGGAAAACAGAAGCAGCTCCAGAAGCATCCTTAGTATCAGGATAGATCTGGTAAGTGGCCATCTGATCACACACCATCAGGTCAAAGGCAGGTGAGGAGAGCAGCCCTTCTCAGGGTCCCTTTCTCCTTCAGGTAGGATCTAGGTTCTGTTCATAAGGGATAACGGAGTATGCAACTCTGGCTAGATAACATGAGGAGAACTGAGAGTTTATGCAAAAGAGATGAATGTTGTGGCTGGCACAGGGAAGATGCAAAGTAACTGTAGCCTCGAGTTCCACTGCTAAAGAAAAGGGATTTCTCTGAAATGGAGGGGGAATGGCCTGGAGATCCAAGGTCAGGTTCCCACACTCCAGGACTGACAAATGGAACGTTTATATTTGATGTTGTAAATCCTCAAAATACTTAGTAAAGACAGTGCCATCCATTTTCAGAGCACTCTTGACAGTTGGGGGGGGGCTCCCCATATCTCTAACAGGCGGACTGGTTAATATAAACTGGAAAGGAAGGGGCTGTACCAGATGCAGAGAAATAGCGACTGTCACTGGGAATAAACAAATGCTGAGGTAACCCCAGGCCTGAAGAGGGCTTTTGAGAGGTGGAAGACAGATAGCATACAGAGTGTTTGAGTGCACTGCACATACACATGTGCATTGTATAAATATCTCCCAGCCTGCCAAGGCATTCTCTAGCAAGGAGAAGTGGGAAAGGTTTTCTTCTACCTAAGCGTAACTGATTTCAGCATATCCCTTCTATCAACTTCAAAAAGTTATTTCAATAGTAAGAGCTTTGTTGCTTTTAGGACACTTTAAGAACACATTTTAACATCTGTTTCCACAGTCTACGTGGAGAGGGGAAGACACAGCCCCCCTAGTTCTAGATCAAAGATAACAATAAGTATAACGATTTAAGTACTGTACAGATGCCTTTCAGGGTTGGTTTTTGTCTTTTGTTTTGTTTGTTTTCAGTTTTCCGGGGCTTCTGGTAACATTTGGCACCTCCATTTTCACCCCTCAGGTAATTCCTCAAGGATGTTTGAGGTGTCAAGTCTGAAGCATAGACACAAGGCCCAGAAGCCTGTGTTAGCTCTCCTAATACAGTGAGTAACCCCCTGGGGCAATCACCCTAAAGTTGGGGAGGACATCTTTGCTCATGGCTTCAGGAGTTTTATTCTGAGGTCACTTAGGTAAAGGCAACCGTAACAAAACTGAACATCATGGCAGAGAGAATGTAGTGGACAACAGATGCTGGCTTTATTGTGTCCATGAAACAGAGAGAGGAGAGAGAGAGAAAGAAAAAGAGAGGGAGAGGAAAAGGGAGAGGAAGAGAGAGTTGGGCTCAAATATCCCCATCAAAAGCACACCCCAATGACATAACTTCCTTTCAGTAGGTCCAACTATTAAAAGTTCCACTACCTTCCAACAGAGCCACTGACTGACTTCCAAAGCTTAATTCAGGACATGGGTCTTTGGCACGTGGATCTTAACTCCAGGTAGACACTTTGAATCCCCAGGACAAACTTCTCTTGTGTCCTGTGCAAGATGAAGGAACAGGCAACTCTAACAAAAGTACCAAAGCATCCTTGTGGGCGCTCCAGTTCGGACAGTGGGCATTCACTGGAGCAAATCTTGGTACAGATCCACGCTTATGCAACCAACAGTGCCCAGTTAGAGATTTTAGTTAGGCTACATGGATGACAAGGATATGTTTAGAAAGAGCTCACTTCATCACAATGGAACTATATTAACTAATACCATCCAGTTAAATGAAACAGAGTAGTTATATTAGCAACTTTCTCTCCTTGCCATTACAAAACACCTGGCGAAAGCAACTTAGGAAAGACTGATTTGCTTTGGCTCATGGCTTAAGACGGGATACAGTGCATCACAGCAGAAAGATCTGGGAGCACATGCCCGGGCTCAGGAGCGGGTCACACGGTGACTGCAGTCAGGGAGCGCAGGGGGAGAGGATGCAGGTGATCGGCTCTGTGTTTTTCTACTTTCTCATTTTTCCCTTTTAATTCAGTCCATGATACCAGCCCATTCAGGGTGTGTTTTCTCTCTCGAGTTGAACCTCTTTGTAAGAACGATTATAGATAAGCCCAAAGGTATACCTCATTAGTGTGCTAGATCTTTCGTAGTCGATCAAGCTGACACATATTTATATACTGCATGAAAACAGCCTTATGTAACTCAAAATAATATATTAAAAATAAGTAAATAAAATAAATCTATAGAAGAAAAGAGATTCCCCAACTTCAGTAAAGACTCCAGAATAATAGAGGACGTATTAGAGCTTCGTTTGTGCTCACATGGATGGCCAGTCTGTTTCCCAGCCACCATGAACCCAGACTCCTTGTATTCTAATCCTGTCACCTTGATGCCTAATTCCTAGCTAATGTCTGTCTCAGGCCAAGACACTGACTTGGTGGATTAAGTAGCCAGTGCTTATTTTCTTGTGGTTCTGTGTGGGACCAGGGGAGTCAGTTTCCAGCGAGGCCTCTTTTCCTGCCTTGCAGAAGGGCCATCATTTTACCATCCAAACATGAGGTTGGCTCTGCACACATTACTGATACTTGCTGCTCTTCTTCAAAGGGTCACTGGAAACTGAGTATGGTGGCACACAGCTTTAAATGCAGCTCTCTCCGGAGAAACAGAGGCAGGTGGAACTCTGTAAGTTTGAGGAAAGCCTGGTTTACATAGTTGATTCCCAGTCAACAAAGGCTACATAGTAAAACCCTGTCTTTAAACCCCTACCTTCACAACCTCACTTAACTGTAAACATCCTCTTAGTGGCACCATCTCTAAAGACAGTAAAAGCAGAAGTTACGAATTTTGGGACACAGTTCAGTACTAATATGTCTCTCAGAACTACTCAGAACAATTCCATCTATAAGCAGAAAGGAAGTCAACTGAAGACAGATCCTCCCTTTCGGGGCCAATAAGAACTTCAAGTGGCCACATTCTTATTATACAGTCGCATGCAGTGGCAAAGTGGGCTGGGAGACAGGTTCTGTGGCTAAGCTTCTGTGGGCGTGGCTTAACTTTCTATCGAGAAGTTGGGGGAGCAAGTTAGGAGCAGGCACCATATTGGCAACGTCCTATCTTCTGGTGCAGTCGTGTCCACATCTCCACAGTGATCTTTGTGCCTCTTTGTTTCTTTTCATTTCTCCTGCCGGGAGGACTCCGCTTTGCATTCTGGGAGGAACGTGGCGCATGCTTACACTTGGAAGTTACTTTTCGGCATCGGTAGAAGGCTTGGATGCGTTACCTCACCCAGAGACACCTTCTCTCTCTCATTAAGAATGAAGAGTTTGGGAGGCAGTAATGCAAGCCATCAGAAGATAATTAGAGGACAATTCAAGGTCAAAACAGAGAACTTGGAGATGGAGACACAGCACATTCTGTCTGCACTGGGAGTGATAACCTTCCACCCTTGTGTTTAAAATCTTCCGGCCCGGCAGACTTTTTGCGGAGAGAGGATGTTTAGAGCTGTCCACTTCCGACGCAATTCCTTGCTGAGCCACAACTGGGTCTGGCTTCCTGCTTTGTCTCTTGAAAGTGGAATGTCTCATTCCATTAGTGTTTTTAATCTCATTCCTACAAAATTGTGCAATTTCCTGAGACGACTCCTATGATAATCTGGACATGAGGTGGGGGACTTTCCCTGTGTCTTAGATTTTCCCGAAAAGGCTTTCTATTTGTCTCTTTCTCATCCACTCTTTTGTGGGAAATGTGTCCTGGCAGTCAGCAAACAGCTATTTAAAAATGCATCTTGTCACATTGGCCCCGTTTCAATCAACACGGATTCCGAGGTTGCCTTCTCTGCTCTGATCCTCTTCTGGATCTGGCAGAGAGCAGACACTAAAGACTCCCAGGTCTAAAACGGCCCAGAGTGGTAACTACTGTTTTCCTAAATGAGCAAATGGAGATCCAAAGAGCCAGCAACTTGCCTCCAGGTCATGAGGTTGTTTAGAAGGGCCTATTGACTGTCCCACTTCCCGTCCTCATTCGGACTTACGCTTTATTAGAGAGATGAAAGAGGGTATGGAACCATGGGGTGGGGGGTTCTCTGAGTCATGCATTGTGTTTGCATCATGTTTTGCAATCTGAACTATCCCTCTAAGAACTTAATAACAGTATCCCACAGTGAAGAGTTGGCTGAAAGAAAACCACAAAATGTATCTAGACAAAGTCTATAAGGAGTCATGCACAATCATATTGTATAATAATTATTTATAATACCAAAGACTAACAACAGATGCCCAACAAAAGGAGAGTAGTTAGCCATATTGTATTCTGTCTACAATGGGAACAATCTTGCACAGTAATGCAAGTGAACAGACTGGAAAGCCATGCATGGATGGATTTCACATGAACTGGGGAAGGCACACTGGAAAGGGATAGTTCAGAATAATTTCATGTATTCAAAATTCTAAAACGTCCCAAATAATAGCCCCTGTGTGTCTGGATGCACACATCATATGTAATGATAGCATAAGCATGTATAAGAAGTTAAAAAATACCAAACCCACCTTACTGAGGGTAACAGCAAACATAACACAAAGTGACTGCCAGACCCTGTCCCAAGAATGTCACACATATTAACTCATTTGTTCCCTGTAACAACCCTGTGGGATTGTTACAACCACTACCAACCACTATTAGTAGAAGAAGCTGAAGAGAGGGAAGGCAGTAGATTGCTCATTGTCTCTATGCTTTAAGCATATGTGGACAGCTTCTTTGTAAAGGACTGAGATATGATTCTCTCTCCCTCTTGTGTGTGTGTGTGTGTGTGTGTGTGTGTTTGCATGCCTGCGCATTCAGGTGGAGGTCACAGGTTAATGTTATCATCCTCAAACTTTTCTCCCATCCAAGTCCTCACCAGTCCTGACCCTGCTTAGCTTCAACGTTCAGATGAGATCCAATGCATTCAAGGTGGTATGGCTGTAAGCCTTCAATCCTTTCTCCACCTTATTTTTTGAGATCAGGGCTCTAACTGTGCTGGGAGTTCTCTGATTTACCAGACTGGCTGGCCTGTATGATCTAGGGAACCTTCTGTTTCCATCTTCCTAATGCTAAGATTAAAGGCATGCACCGCCAGCCTTATACTGGGTGCTAGAGCCATGGTTGGGTCTTGTATGGCAAGCCCTTTACCAGTTGAGCCATCTCCCCATCTCCAGCTCATTTTTTTTTTAATTTATTTTTTTTAATTTATTTTTTTAATTTATTTGGTTTTTCGAGACAGGATTTCTCTGTGTAGCCCTGGCTATCCTGGAACTCATTCTACCTGTAGACCAGGCTGGCCTCGAACTCAGAAATCTGCCTGCCTCTGCCTCCCAAGTACTGGGATTAAAGGTATGAGTCACCATTGCCAGGCCCACTAGCTCACTTTTTAAACTTGTTTAATTCATTGCTATCTTGACTTTTGTTTTTAAGACTACAACACGCTGCCTTATAGGAGTGCCTGTTCACTTTCAATGCTACAAATTTCCAGCTGAGATGATGTAAATCAAAGCGCAGCTAGCTGCCCCGTAGTGAGAAGTGTTCCTACTGTCATGGAAGTCACTGTGGTGGCCAGGAGGGAAATTGAAGAGATAAAAGCTGCAGCGATCTAATGCTTCCAGCCTGCTGTCCCTACAGCTGTGATTGCCATGAACTGTCACAATGAGATAACATCAGTCAGGATCCCAGCAGATTCCTGCCTTTGCAGTTCACCCAGGAATCATTGCCCTGGAACTTAACTTCCCTGCAGACTTGGCAATCAGCACGTCATGTTACAATTCTTGTTTATAAACTGCATTTTTGGCTCGTCTCCCTGATGAGTTTTGATGGGGAGCTAAATGAACTATCTAAAGGCTAGACTTAGAAAGCTAAGGACCAGGTCCAGGAACATCCCAACCCTTCGAGTTGTCATGGGAACCATCAGACAGCGGGGAAGCATCCTTTTCATACTGCTACATGCATCTCCCTTTATCAGCCCAACAACCACGTGAAGAAGATAGCATTATCCTCAGTATAAAGATGAAAAACGTCGAGACGTCATGGAAATAAATGCCTCTGAAATGACTGTGGCCTGATGAACAGGGTGGGGGAAAGTAGGGGGAGCACGGAGGGTGGGAGATGTTGAAAATCTGTTTTATTAATGTTTTCCCTTATCCTCAAAGTACTAGAATAAGTCCCTGAGTTGCCGCCCACCTCTTGTACAGCTTCCCAGTATAGAATGGTGGGCACACGGGAGCAGAGACACTGGTTTAATGTAGACCCTAAATGTCTCTCAAAGGCCCATATGCAGCTTGGTCCTCAGCCTATAACACTATCGAGAGGAGGGAACAGAAGTGGAGTCTCTAGAGGCTGGGGACATGGCTCAGCAGTTAAGAGTACTGAGTGCTCTTCCAGATGCTTAGTACCTACAAAGTGGCTCATAGCCATCTATGATACCAGTTCCAGGGGATCCAATGCTCCCCCTTTTGACTTCTTTATCAGGCATTTATATGGTGCATAGAAATACATGCAAGCAAACTACCCATACATATATTTTTAAAAAGAAAAAGTTCGGCCTACTGGGAGGAAGTTAGCCATTTCAGCTTAAGTCTTCCTCTCAGTGCTTCCCAGTCTCCAGGATCTTTCCTCTACTATGTACTCTTCCCATGATGCTCTGCCTCGGCACAGACTCAAAATAACAGAACCAAGTAGCACCCAAGCTCTGAAACCATGAGCCAAAACAAACCTTTCCTTCTTTTAAGTTGTCTGCCTCTGGTATCATGTCACAGTGATGGAAGGTTAACTGATGGAAACATTTGAGTGGGCAGGTGTGGCCTTGAGGATGTATGTGATTCTGGGTGCTTTCCCTCATAGCTGGTGTCTGTGAGATGCCAGCAGTCCCCTTCTCTGCTATGAGGAGAAGTCCTCTTGGATGAGCTGAGAGACACTCCCACCCTCTGTGTCCTTGGAAATAGGAAGGGTAGAAAAGAGTGTGGGGACTGTGGTGGGAGATGGAGAAGAAAAAGTGAGAAATCAGAAGGTGACTAGGGCCAAAGCCTACTGGGATGGTGTCTACAAGAAGGCCATGCTCACACACACATTACCGATCCTTCATCTCTTCTTCCTAGAATCTGGACTTGCCTCCATACCTTCCCAGATGTTGCATTTCTAAAGACAAAATTACATATTCATATATCTATATTACACAGTTAAAAGTGTATGAAAGAATACTCATACCAACATCAGTAGTTATGATCATTGATTGAAGGTTTTGGTTCTTCATATTTTCTGTTTTAATGAGCTGAAATTATTTTTTAATTAAAATGTTTTTTTTTTATTTAGTGAACTATAAAAGGGTATCATGTACATCTGCTACTTTCAAATATGATGACTGCCCAAAAGATGCTTGAGAGTTTCAGGAGGACTCTGTTCACCAGGCCATCCTTGGCTTCACAAGCAATCTGAGAAGAGATGGAAGAAACCAAGATACATAGCCAGTTTAGGGTGTGGAGGGCTAGCTACTAATCATATCCTCTCTAGAAAGTTCCGACAGCTCACATTTTTCTTGGCTCTGTACAGTGTCATCCTTGACTTTTGCAAGTACTGGATTGTAGCCACTTTAGGCAAAGGAAGCTATTTACAGATGACAATAATTACCTGGGGCGTGGTTTGAGATGTTCATGAGGCAAAGATGGAGACTTAGTGACTGTGTTTTTAAGTGTGATTTAGTGATACAGTGTAATATACATAAGGCCCTGGGCTTAATTTCCAGCCCTATTGAAAAACAACAAACAAACACACAACAAAAATGGAGATGGAGTGCAGGCTGAGACAAACAATGCAATGATGGCCATTTGGCCTTCATGGCTGCTGGGAAGAGAACAGAATCAAAATGGTCCTAAATGACTCAAAGGGATGCAATTTAATATTTGCCTGGAAGAGATGGGCAACCTTGAGTTTCTGCTGTGACCAAGTAACTAAGAGGAAACAAACTAAGGAAAGGTTTTATTCTGGCTCACAGTTCAAAGAGCTCATTCTGTAATGACAAGGTAGGCATGATAGCATGAGCAGAAGACTGGCTGGTTACAGTCATCCATACTCAGGAAACTGGAGGCCATAAGGAAGCCTTCAGGCTAGTCCCCCAAGACCCACTTCCTCCAGCAATGTTCCACCTCTTGAAGATTCAACAACCTTCCCAACAGGGAGTAAGTGTCCAAACGCATGAGCCTATGAAGACCACTCTGCATTTAAATCGCACTAGCTTCCTTCTTTGGAGGACTCTTTAATCAATACATGACCATCAGATAGGACTGAGTTATGTGATGTCCTCATAAATGCAAAGAAGTAGACTCAATTAATTTTCTCAGCCTTGGATTACACAGACTTTGTAGTTTCTTTTATTCCCAGAGTAAAATGACAACTAGTGATCAATATAAATTCCCCCCTTCACCATGACTTCCTATTAGTGTGGACACTGTTTTAAATTCTTCTCTCTTATAGTATATCTCAATCAGTTTCCCTCTCCCTCCCCTTCTCCCACTACCCTCCCCACCTCCCCTCTTCCCAAGATCCACCCCTTCTCCATTTCTCTTCAAAAAAGAACAGGCCTAACACAAGATGTCAACAGAACACAGCATAACAAGATACAATATGACCAGAAACAAACTCTTATGTCAAGGTAACTCAGGAGGAAGAAAAAGAGTCCCAAGAGCAGTCAAAAAAGTCAGAGGCAATGCCGTTCCCACTGTTAGGAGTCCTGCAAGAACAGCAAGCTACGTAATGTTGCAGGAAATTTGATCACACTGTGAACCCCAAGATTGTGGTGGAAAAAGAAACTGTTTCTAGTTGTGATATAGCTCAGCCCTTAACACTCATCTTAAATCCCTCTGGCTGCAAGACGGACATGCCCTTAGCACACGCCTTCCATCCAAACAATGAGGGTAAAGTTAGTTTGTAGAATAAAGCACCCATGTTTGAAAGTGATGTGTATTTGAGGGACAAAGTGATAAATCAGAAAAAGATTTGACAGGATAGGATACGCCCAACTCTTGTGAGAAGAGAGAGGAAAGGGAAGCTACTTAAGAGGAGCAGTGCAGAAAAAAATGGAGGCAGTTTTACCAGGAGAGTTTAACAGAGACAAGTTGCAGAGAGAGAGAGAACAAGCCAGACACAGGTGAAGACAGAAGGAGCCAGAGAATGAGAAGGAGCCAGATGAGAACAGACTGCTGTAGTTATTCAGGAGAGGCTGAGAGAGAGAAGCCAGATTGAATCAGTCAGCTTGGAGAGGATTTTGAATCAGAACAGCTGAGTTGAATCAGCCAGAGTTCAGAAAGAACTAGAAAGGGTGAGCTTATTCAGCAGCAAGTCTCAGAGGCTGAAAATATTCAGCTCTCTGACTGCCACTTCACTCTCTGTGAGCCCTGCTTGGTTAATTCTGTGGGCTGTGTTCTCCTGAGTGTGGGCATTTTGAATAATGCTACATAGTATTTTTAATCTTCAATGTCCCAAGTTCTCCCATGGAACTTAGAGCACAGAAACAGCCACTCATGGGGAAAACATGGGAACAAATTTCTTTCACTAGGTGTTGTATGGAGAAATACTTTTTTCCGTGAGCTGTGCTGTCCAACAAAGTAACCAGGGCCCCTGAATGGCACATTGTAGGACCCCAAAGGGCTGCTATGCCCTGGCTGAGCCTTTCCATATGCTGCTGTCTACTAAGTAATATTCTGCAGTTCCTCTAAGATCAAAACATCCTGACTAAGGCATGGTGCCCCGGAAGGGAATTTACACTTGACATCCTATTGGCCCCCAGTTGAGTTCCTGTTTTTTCCTGAGTTTGTATTTTTCCTTCCCTGTCTTGGTGTATATATTGAACCTGCCCAGTAAAGCCATTGGCATTCTCTCACAACGGATGACCCAAGTCTGAGTATTTCTTTAATCCCCCAGACCTACAACTGAGCTCGGTACCTCGGGCAGCGCCGGAGCTGTCAACACATAAAATTTAACTAATTTAAATTAGTTATGAAAGTCTTCATAGAACACAGGAACGAAGCCCTTAGTGGATCAGCTCCTGCCTTGCTTCTTTCTAGAATGGTCTAGAATAGTAATAAACAGTATCAATCAGGGCCATGGAAAATGGCTGAGACAAAGGCATGTGAAACTAAAACATGACAATCTGAGATGGATCCCAGGATCCACATGATGGCAGGAGAGAAATGGGTCCTATAAGTTGTGCTCTGACCCCAACATGTGCATACATATACAAAGTGAGAAAATTAGTAAATAATTAAATATAAGTGTAATTTTAAAATCTTAAAGTATTAACTTCCAGAACATGGAAATGGTTTTCTCTTCTTTAGAATAGCCTGGTGTGCGCTTGTGTCTGCAGAAAGATGTTTGAAGGTTTCATAGCCAGTAAATCCCGGTGACACAGTTGTTATTTCTGTGAGTGGATCAGCACAGGCACAGGACAGTGAGGAGTCATTCTCTCTCTCTCTCTCTCTCTCTCTCTCTCTCTCTCTCTCTCTCTCTCTCTCTTTTTCAAAAATATTTATTTTGTTTTAATTGTGTGTACATCCCGGTGCTCACGGAGAACAAAGATGTCAGACTCCCACGGGGCTGAAGTTCCAGGCCAACCCACATAGGTGCTATGAATCCAGTTTGAGTCTTCTGAAAGAGCAGGACGCATTCTCAACAGCAGAGCTATTTCTCCAGCCCAAATGTTTTCATTTTTAAAGTGAGAAAAGCAATATGAAGAAACTTCAAATAAGCAAGCACACAGCCACACTGTTCTAAAATCCTGACCAATCTCATTTTTTCCCCTCTAAGACCAAAGACTGGGGAAACAAAAACACAAGCTTAGGAAGACAAAGTCTTATCTGCTTCACCTGCCCTGCGCTGGGCCCCACCACGCAACTGGCCTGCCCTCCCCTACCTACAGGGCTTGCCTCACGATATTGGCAGTGACCTTGTCATTCTGAAACTACCACATGGCTTGCTTTGAATTTGCCCCACCCTTACCCTCAAAGCTTCGGGGCAGAGATCTGAGTTCTGCGCTTAGTGTGGCAACCTTCTCCACATTCAAGGACTGACTCTGTCTTACTCAGTAGTCAAATTCAGAGGCACTGAGCTTGCTTAGAATAACCATGGACAAGTACGCACTGAAACAGTTCAGACTGGGACCCAGATGATAAGGCTCTGGGTTTGCAGTATATTGCCACTACATACAACTGGAAGACTCAGCCACTTGTATTCTTCATCTGCTAGGGGACTTAAATGCAACCTAAAGTAACATCTTTTTAATAGTATCTGTCCTATGATGAGAGTTCGGTGTCTTCACTGTCTGCATATCTAAAGTCACAGGGTCAGGGGGATCAGCCAAAATGAGCCAGTTAAAATAACTGATTGGCAAACCGGATCCAAGGCCTTCATGTGGAACTGGTTAAGACCTAATGGAGATCATGTTTCCTTTTTCCTAAGTGGATAGTTATCTTTATTTTGTCTGCTTAACAAATCTGTATATTTTAATATGTCACATTTGCATAAAGTAGCTTCAACTCTACTTCAGTACCCAAAAAGCAGTGAAATATGAATTACAATCAGCAGACAACTTTTAAGTTCATTTTCAGTTAGCATACAAAGTAAGGCTGTGTCGTCATCTATATGAAAATAAAATACATATCATAAATGATATTTTATTTATTTGAGTATACTGTTGTTGTCTTCATACACACCAGAAGAGGGCATCAGATCCCATTACAGATGGTTGTGAGCCACCATGTGGTTGCTGGGAATTGAACTCAGGATCTCTGGAAGAGTAATCAGTGCTCTTAACCACTGAGCCATCTCTGCAATCCTCTCCTTCCCCTTTTGCTGGCTCCCTTAATCCCTTACTCCTTACTTAACAAGTCCTTTCTTCTGCTTTCATGTCTTCCTCCTCTCCTATAGTTGCCTTTGTACATTCATGTCATACACCCTTCATATCACATATTAGGACATATGGTATGTGAACCTAGGTCCCACATGCACCACTTTGAGTTTGGCTTATTTTGTCTAATATGGCCATCTCCAATTCCATTCATTTTCCTGTAAATGTCATACTGTCACGTTTTTGTTTTTTTTTGGGGGGGGGGGTGTTTTTTTGGATTTTTGAGACAGGGGTTTTCTGTGTAGCCCTGGCTGTCCTGGAACTCACACTGTAGACCAGGCTGGCCTCTAACTCCGAAATCCACCTGCCTCTGCCTCCCAAGTGCTGGGATTAAAGGCGTGTGCCGCCACCGCCCGGCCATACTGTCACATTTTACAGATGAATAAAATTCCACTCTGTGTATGTACCATACCTTAGCTGTTTGCCTGTTAGTGCACCCCTAAGCCATTTTGGCTATGATAAATACTGCGGAATGAACATGTTATATAGGCTTGTTGGTGGCACAGTGACTTGGGGTCCCTCAGGTGTACATTCAAGAGTGTATAGCTGGGTCACATGGCAGTTTCCTGCATGCTGACCTTCCCAGTGGTGGTCCCAATTTATATACCCGCCAGCAGTGAATAATGGTTCTTTTCTCCCAGCGTCTTAGCTGTCTGCCACGTGGTCTCTTGCTGAAACCAGTTCTGCCTGGGATAGGCTGGAATTTCCTTTTAATTTGCATTTTCCTGATGGCTGAGGATACTGAATGGTTTTTTTCAAATATTAATATGCCCTTTGCATTTCTTCTTCGAGAGCTGTTTCCTCATTTTATCTATTAGTGGTTTGGATATTTAATTTTTTAGAGTTCTTTGCTGATCATAGATGTTAACCCTACTGGCTGTATAATTGGCAAAATTTTTGTTTTTGTTTTTGTTTTTTTGTCATTCTGTAATCTGTCCCTTTACTCGGTTAGTTGCCTCCTTTGCTGTACAGTAGCTTTTTGGTTTCATGCAATTCCATTCTTCAGTCCTAGGATGGCTTTCTGTTCTACTGGGGCCTTCCTCAGACGGTCTACCTAACCTGCAACCTGAGGCGTTGTACTTCTGTTTTCCTCTAGCACATGCAGAGTTTGGGGTTTTACATTAGGACCTCTGATGTATTTTGAATCAATTGTGCACAGGTTGAGGGATACAGCCCTCACTTCCCTTTGTTACATTCGTTGCCTTACTCATTGTGTTACTCGTGTGTTTCTGTGTGGTGATTTAAGCATCTGTCGGTGTGTGGTTCCTCTGGCTTCATTTGGGGATCCTCTTACTGAGAAGGATCTATGCCCAACGCCATTCCAGAAGGAGACATTGCTGAGTCAGCAGTAACATCAAATCACGCAGGATACAACTACCCATTGAAAATCAATTACATCCCACTAGTATATCGACAAACACCACAAACAATGTATTTCTTACTTTTTTGTTGCTGTGGTAAAAACAAAACAACCAAAAACCACTCTGACAAAAAGAAATGATTTATTGTGGCTTGCAGCCTATCTTAGTTAGGGTTTCTATTGCTGGGGAAAGACCCCATGACCACAGCAACTCTTATAAGGGAAAGCATCTAAGTGGGGTTGGCTTACTGTTGAGAGGTTTAGTCCATTGTCATCATGGCCGGAAGCATGGTGGCACACAGGCAGACATGGTGCTGGAAAGGTAGTTTAGAGTTCTACATCTGGATCAGCAGACAGCAAGAAGAGAGAGTGGCCCTGGGCCTTGCTTGAGCATCTGAGACCTCAAAGCCCACCCCCACGGACACACCTCCTCCAACAATGTCACACCTACTGCAACATTGCCACACTTCCTATGAACCTATGGGGGCCAGTTGTATTCAAACCACCACACTTCACTCCCTGGCCCCCATTGGCATATGGCCATATCATAACACAGAAATACATTCAGTCCAACTTCAAAAGTCCCCACCATCTATAACAGTCTCAACCCTGTTTGAAAGTCCAAAGAGTCTTCTAAAACTCATGGCAATCTCATAACTGTTAACTCCCTGTAAAATAAAAAATAATTTTAAAAATGACATACTTGTAACATACAGTGGCACAAGATATCCATTAGCATTCCAGAAGGGAGGGAAGGGAGCACCATGTGGAAATACTGGACCAAAGCAAGACCAAAAAGCAGCAGAACAAACTCCAAAACTCTGTATCTCCATGTCTGGTGTCAAAGCACTCTTCAGATCTCCAACTCCTTTCATCTTTGATAACTGCAACACATTTCTTTTTCTTGGGCTGTTTCCACTCCCTGTTAGCAGCTTTCCTCGGCAGATACTCTGTGGTTCTAGCATTCCCAACATGTTGCTGTCTCCAAGGCTATCCAGCCTTCACCTTCACACAACAGCCTCTCTAGAACTCCATTCAGGGACACCTCTGCATCATGCCTGGCCTCAGTGGCTTTTCTTAGTCACAGAGAAAGATCCCATCATCCCTTTCTTCTATCCTTGACTCTAAAGCCAGAGCTACACGGGTGAAGCTGCCACATTCTGCTGCTTGCTGGGGTGGAAACATGACCCCCTCATTCAATTATATCTTCACCACCTTTCTGGTTTCCTTCACTTTCTAATCTTTATTCTATTTAACATTGGGAATTTCTTTAATCTGTTTATCTCCTTGGATACAGGACTTACTTAACTCCATCCTACTTCCTGGCATTCCCCTTCTCCTCAAATTGTACATTTTGTTACTTTCCTTGATCAGGTTGTTCCTTTTTATTATAGCACTACGTAAGCCTGGCCACTACACCCACACACCACAGTCCACACCAGGCTCTTTTGAAATCTCCTCTGCAAATGCAATTGACCCAAAAACTCTTCCATTGAGCTCCAGGCAGATTTTTTTTTTTTTTCGAATAAGGACAGAAAACAGACACTTGTTTCACCTTCTTTCTGGAGGTAGCTGAGAGTTCTCCATCGGGATCTGCAGACAGCAGGAACAGAGTGCCACACTGGTCCTGGCTTGAGCATCTCAGACCTCAAAGCCCACCCCCACAGTGACACTCTTCCTCCAACAAGACTACTCTACTCCAACAAGGCCACACCTCCTAATAATGCCACTTCCTTCTACTCCAACAAGGCCACACCTCCTAATAATGCCACTTCCTATGAACCTGCGGGGACCAATTACATTCAAACCGTCACACAGTTCGGTAGAGTTAGCATCTGTAATAGAGGGTGGATAGGGCAGCCGGTAGCTGGAACAGGAAGCTGGGTGATCACGTCTCCACCGTACACCGGAAGCAGAGAGAGTAAGCAGAAAGTGCGACCAGCTTCTAAACCTGAGCAAGTTAAAATGGAAACTTCTAATGCGTAGTGCGTCCTGATTCTCAGGTCCCAGAGCGTATGAATTTTAAACAATAGGTTCCCTCTCAAGATGACTGGGTAAGCAAATAAGTTTCATTCCTCTCCCTTTCTGACCCAGAAGAACCATTGTCTCCTGAAAGCCCTCATCTGGATTTGAGGATTCTGAGGGCTAGGGTTTGTCCTGAGGGTGGGATTGCCAGTCTCTTGACACTGGGGCAGACTGGCTCATTTTCAGATGGGGCTTCTGCTCCCTTCAACCCACAAGGAATCTCATGGCTGGAGCTGCAGTCTGGATTCTTCGTTCCAGCCCTGGTCCCTGCAGTTTTCAGATGTCCTGTCCCTCACTACCTATGTGAATTTCTGAGGCCCTTTCTCTCTCTCTCTTTAGAACAGTCTATATCCTCTTGTTCAGCTTCTTCTCTGGGTCACACGGAGGCAGTGCCTCATTGGCCTTCTTACAGCAAAGTCCCCCTGGGTGTTTTCATACTGTCTTAGTAATTAGATTTGTCACTTTTGTCCATTAAAATTCTTTCTAGAAAGGCCTTCAGCTACGGAGAAATTTCTTCAGATTCTATGAAGCAGTAACCTCCTCTGAGCTTTCCCTGCGCCTCTCATGGACCCACCCTATTCTCACACGTGACTTCCTGTTCCACTCTCGGAAAAGCCATCCTTGACCATGTCTCAACAGTGTGTTAATTGCCTGACTTCAAGTTGAGGCAAATTTAAAAGAAGGGCGTAAGCGAACGAATAGGATTCTCCTTTACAATTAGCTACTTAGAGCTGGTGAGGTGGTTCAGTGGGTACGCCTGCCACCAAGCCTAATGATCTGAATTTGATCCCCAGATCCTACATAGTGAAAGGAGAGAACCATCGCCTACAAACTCCTCTCTACACTCCATGCATGTGCCCTGACTTGAATGCGCGAACTCTCGTTCTCTCTCACACACACAGACACACACACACACACACACACACATATGCGCATACTTTAATAACACAGAGGCTGTTCATCATTATGTGTTCGCTCTCTATTGCTGTGTAACAAACCATTCCCAACACTCACATGTTGTTATACACAGCTCCCAGGGCAAGTGAGTTGTACTTGCTAAGAACTGATGATCAGCAGGTAGAGCCCTCTACAGTTACAACTTACAAAGGCTACGGGGGAGAGACTCAAGACAGCAACTCTTGTGACAGCTCTTGGTCTAGGGTGTGTGAGGCCCTCTGCCCTTGACCATTTCCTGAGACCCTTCCAGTAGCCAGAACCCATAGCTTCTCATCGTCAGCTCTTCACAGCCCTTCCTGTCCCCGTCTCTGCTCCCAGGGTTTCTGTTCCATCGACCCTTTCTCTCAGCTGCCCTCTCCTCCCTCCTGCTGCCGCTGTTCCTGCCATCCTATCCGTGTTACCAGCTCAGCCTGATCTACTCATGATGAGGATCAAAGGAGCTGAGACTCTGGAGAGAAACCTTTTTAATTTTGTAACACCAAGGGGCAACACAGGAGGGTGTGTACTGGCTGGTTCAAAAAGCAAGTCAAAGCACCAAGTGTAACATGAGAGGGTGTGTAGCAAGGGTACACACACACACATACACTCATCCCTCACTCTGTTTTAATCTTCCAAGCACCATTATCTTGATTGTTGGAATTCTGGTGTTAGCCACCAAGGCCAGCGTTAGTTCTGTTGGTGTTTGTTGTTTTAAAAATATTATTTGCCGGGCGGTGGTGGCGCACGCCTTTAATCCCAGCACTTGGGAGGCAGAGGCAGGCGGATTTCTGAGTTCGAGGCCAGCCTGGTCTACAGAGTGAGTTCCAGGACAGCCAGGGCTACACAGAGAAACCCTGTCTCGAAAAACCAAAAAAAAAAAAAAAAAAAATATTATTTATTTATTATTATTTATAGGAATACACTGCAGCTGTCTTTAGACACACAGTAGAAGAGGGCATCAGATCCAGTTACAGATGGTTGCAAGCCAGCATGCAGTTGCTGGGAATTGAACTCAGGACCTCTGGCAGAACAATCAGTGTTTTTATCTGCTCCGCCATCTCTCCAGCTCTTGTTTTGTTTTCTGAGACAGGGTTTTTCTGTGTATCTCTGGCTGTCCTGGAACTCACTCTGTAGACCAGGCTATCCTCAAGATCCACCTGTCTCTGCTTCCTGGAGTGCTGGGGTCAAAGGCATGCAGCACCAGCGCTAGTTCTGTACTCTTTAAAACAACCTCACAATATTAAAGAGACCTTTGTACAGCATGAGCTGTACCAAGTGGTGGTGGGAAGGAGTCTGACCCAGCTGAGAGTCATTTGAGGGCATCTGGCATGCCTGTCTTTGTCATGATTGCACCGCACGCCCGGCGCGCACACTCAGTCTCCGTTTCCAGAGACAAACACTCAGGTAAAGAATAGCTAGGATGTGAAAATAACAGCACAAAGCAACTATAAAAAGTGAGATTTCAGCATTCCTTCCCCAAAGTGTTCCCCTGAAAGATACTCAGGTTCTGACATACAGTTAGGACACGCAGCTGCAGCTGGTTTGGAACATGGAGAACCTGTTTGAAAACAAACAAACACAAAATGGGACCCAGCTGCCTGAGCCAGTTTAGGAACTATCACTTTTCATTACAAAGTGGTTTTGAACTGATCTGATCAATTCATCGGAACAACTGACCGGAGCTTCTTAAACTAAAATTTTAACGGTTTTTGAGGTGTTTGTTTGTTTGTTTGGGGGTATTGTTGTGTCTTGGCTTTCCAGAAGTCTGAAATAGCATCATGAATTTCTTCTTCTAAGACATCTAAGACGCTGCTACTGCTCTTTTCATGCTGGATGTTTATTGTCGCTGCTTTCATTGCTTTTAGTAGATGCCGGTCAAGTTGCCAGCGTGGTAAACACACTCATGGAGACCAGGATGCATCTCTTCTCTGTGACTCTTCTAGAATGTGCCAAATTTAGTTTGGCCCTGCACAGAGCCCAGAAAGAAATGTCTTTAACTTCAAAGAGAAATGTCTTTAACTTACAGACGGCAAAAGAAACAAACAACCAACAACAGCAGTGGGAGGGGGGGAAACCAGAGAAATGTCTTGACATAATGACATCACCCTCATCCTTAGCACCCTTCACAGATGGCTCAAACTTTCTGCAATTTGGAATTTAATGAGGAGTTTAAAATTGAATCATTACTTCTAAAAACTGTACTTTCTTAATGTAATAACTCAATTTATTTTGTCTCTCCCCTGTACAATCTCTGCACCTGAATCCTACTCAGGAGAGAATCAGGTGGGATCCTATAAGCACAGAAAGAGTGGGAAAGGCTGTGTGACCGGAAGCTGTAACAAGAACTTGACCCTCTAAACAGGAAACTGTGGGCTCTGTAAGCAATTTGGGAAAGCAGAAGGAAGAAATGGGAACAGGATTTGTGTTCCCGCTCCCAGCTTTGAATCCTCAAGATTCTCAGAAACTACTAAGTCCTTCTAGGCCTGCTTTCCCTCTGTGACAATGACAATACATTTTTGAGAGCAAAATACCATGGAACTATTAGAATGGTGACCAAGAAACGAACAAGACCCCAGCTACAGAGACAGGATTCGGGCTCTGCTCTGACGCAGGTGACTTGTGGTGAAACTGTTCAGTAAAGTTCTTCAGGGAGTTTGTCCAAGTTTCCTCAAAACATCTAGAATGTGGGAAACACTAGTTTTTGTTTTTTTTTTTTCAAATAGGGCAAACAATGACTTACATCTTTGTGATTCCAGCATGATATTTATTTTACAAACATGTTATCCATAGGTATATCTAAAGTTGGTTATGAAAGAAACACTTTCAGTACGGCCTGTTGGCATACATCTGTCACCAGCACTTGATTGGCTGAGGCAGGAAAAACACTAGTTTGAGGCCAGCATGGAGTATGTAGTGAGTTGTAGGCCTGAGCTACATGGTGTGAACCTGACTCAATAAAATAAAGAAAGACAGACAGGGAGGGAGGGAGGGAGGGAGGGAGGGAGGGAGGGAGGGAGGAGGAGGAAGGAAGGAAGGAAGGAAGGAAGGAAGGAAGGAAGGAAGGAAAGAGAAAGAGAAAAATAAAAGGAAAATAAAAGATTCAAGGTATAATATCAATCCCTGAACCTTGAAGAGGAAGTTCTGGTGGGAACCGAATGAAGAACCAACCAAGAGCCTTAAGTGGTTTGCTGGCTTTCTGAGGAGCCAAGTGGATAGTGAGTGAGTCATGAACCATGAGACCCACAAGCCTGACTAAGCCACCCACCAAAGAGTGATGGAGCGAGGGAGGGAATGGAATCAAGGAAACAACTTGTCTCAGCTGGCCTGGCATCCCTGTGCAAGTGCAACTCGCCTAAAACAGGGAGCTTAGAGGCTGGACAAGGGCACACACCTTTGATCTCAGTAGAGAGGCAGATGGATTCTATATGTTTGTGACCAGCCTGGTCTACAAAGCAAATTCCAGGACAGTCAGTCGGGGCTGTCACACAAAGAAACAAAGCCTGTCTTGAAGAAAGGGGGGGGGCGGAGAAAGAGGCTACACAAGCACCTTCATTGCCTGCCAAGCCTCAGCATAAGACCTGAGAGGCAGAGGGAAGGAGTCCTTTACTTTTCCAGTACAGCTCCCTAGCAGATTGGTCAATGACTCCTGACTGTGCCAGGCAGCTCTCTCACAGCTGCTCCTTTCCCAAGGAACAGCCCAGGCGTCTAGGGAAAGCCAAGGAGAGTGCTTCCATACTATTCACCCAGTCACCCAGTCTTTTCCCAATGGACAGGAAGTCTCTTCCAAATATGGACAGGAAGTTGTTTCCTGGTTCTGCCTCAATGCAAATAAATACAATCGCTGTGTGAGTAAATAATCTAGTTGGTGTTCCAGCATTGTCTAACACGTGCTAACCAGGATCCAAGAGGAGAGCATGAGGGTGTGGCTAGGGCTGAGTCACCATGAGTTTTGCAAATTCATATAAAACCGAAAACAGATGAACTCCCAGCTTAGGGTTTAGTTCTGAGCGACTTGAGGCAAATATGTTGGTTATTAGGATTTGGAACACATACCCACCCCTTAAAGTGATGTTCTAAAGTTAAATGGCGCTTGCTTTCCCAGAGCTAGTCACCAAAAGTTTTATAGCAGTCCAATAGTCTCTCTCGACTGTTGGCTTCATGAGGAACGAATTACAAAATCTAACATGGGAAGTCAGAAATGCATTCAGCTGATGTTCCTGGGGCTCACCCTGACCCTTCCCTGGACCAGGAAACAACTGTTTCAGACAGCTTGCGAGGAACGGGTGCTTGGGAGAGAGCAGGCACTTGTAGATTCTAAGGCCACAGATGCTTGCTCACTGTCTGGTCTGCCTGGGAAGTCTGTACTTGCATTTGAGTGAGAACAGTAGGTTCCCCTCTGTAGATATTTAAGAAACTCAGGCTGGCAAGATAGCTTAGCAAGGATGTTTGTCCTTCAAGTCCAACAAGTACAGACACTGGAGACCTCACAGAAGTGACAGAAAACCAAGTCTACAAGGTAATCCTCTGAATGCCACAATCACAAGGTGGCATGAGCGTGACCCAACCAAAGTAATCCCTCGCTCAGAATATCAATAATGAGTTAAGTTTAAAAATTAAAAGAAAGTCAATATCCTTAAACACCCTAAATTAAGAGGAAATAATATTTTTCGTATTCACATGACTCTTTACTAGATTAAAATTTCAGGACTTGTTATATACTCAGACACAAAAGAGCCTGCTCCTGCCTTCATGAAAGAAACCTAGGTGTGGGTAGAAACATGGATATGGGAAGGTAAACTATAAATATATTAATAAATAGATACAGAATGTGCATGGGCCAGGAGACTTCTCAATCAGAAAGGTGCTGGCCATGCAGAAAGGACCTGAGTTTGATCACCAGGACTGCCTCAAAAACTCTGAGCATGGTGCTACATTCCTGTCATGGCAGTCCTGGGAAGGTGAAGAAGGGCCAGATCTTGGCACTCCTGGGCCAGCCAGTGTAGCCTAATTGTGAGCTCCAGGCCAGTGAGATGTTCTATCTCAAAACCAAACAAAACCAAGATAGATGGTAGGTACCCAAGCTACAACATCTGAGGATGCCCTCTGGCTTCTATTATCATGAACTACACATACATGAGTACCACTGTGTGTGCACACAAAGAATATACACAGCCATGATATTAAATATCATGGAGGAAATATACATAGGGTAGAAATGTTTCTAGGCTCAAATTTCATCTGAGCTGAGGTCTGAAAGATGAGAGAGGTAGGCAGGAACAGAGAGTTTGTATGTGAATAAGGAAGGGTCAGAACAGACCATCCCTGCAAAAGCAAAAGCTGGGAGATGAAGAGAGCTGGGAGCATCCAAGGACCTGCCAGCAAGCTAATGCACCCTTTGCTGATGCCGAAGAAGTGAGCCACTCCATCATGCCAAACCCTCAGGGCCAAGTGAGACATCTCATAACTCACCCCAAGGCTTACAGATAAGCCCGTGGCATATTCTGGTTTTACAGTTTAGAAAGTCTGTCTTTTGGAATTGGGAGTGTAAATGAAGGAGTGCTCCAGAAGCAAAATGGGGAGCAAGAAGAACCCCCCAGCAGTTGACTATGTACAGAACTTCAGTGAGGTGACAGCCTAGCCAGTTACATGGTGGGAAGAAGGCAGAACCTGGAAATGCCATTCTCCTTGGAGATGCCAATAAAAGTGGGGATGGTAGGAGGAAGCTGAGGGAGGTTGGCTTCCAGGATGGAACATGAGCTGGATGGAAGAGCCACAGGCTGAGGTGGAGTACAGGAAGAAGGTTGCAAAAAATAAAAATAAAAAAAAAGTGAGAGTTGACTTTGAAGTTTAGGTTCAAGGTGCCTGTGAGACATGAGGACATAGTTCAAAGTCAGCAAGAGTCCTAGCCTCTCTGAGACTCAAAGGTGGTAGAAGACAGTATGGAAGCCACCGAGACTCTGGACTCTCGCATGCTTCTCCTATTTGCACTGAGTGGGTAAAACAAGATAGATTAGATTCGGCAGAAATGGTAAAAGGCATTATTCACGGCCTTAAAAGAAACTATTTTCTGCCTCCTATTACAATCGGAACATTTTTTGAGTGGGAAAACAGCCCAAGAAAAGGGTGACTCAGGTTCCAACCTCATCACGGTTAGAAGACAGAAATGGTTTCATATGATTTTCCATTTCCCAGCTTTAAGGTCCGTCCTTCAACAAGCACCAAATATAAGATTTCTCCGTGTGTAACTGGGCATATTACCTTGAGAAGACTGTCAAGAATGCACCACTTCTCCTATGGTGAACTGCTTGCTCTCCTGTAACCATTAGGATTTGGGTTACATCTGGCCATCTCTGCCGAGTTGGAGCGTGTCACTGGCTGGAAAGCCCTCTGTTAATGGAAAGGACAGTTCTGGGCCATGGTGTTTGAGCAAACTCAGGCCTCATGCAGTCGACGCCAAGAGTGAGTAATGCTGGCCTTGAGAAGGGCACATTTGTAAGGCTAAATTAATATGTCCTGTTTCTCATCCATGGCTTCTCTCTGTTTCCACTTGAAAGCAGTCAGCTGCTTTGGTTACATGACCATGCAAGAAAGCTTGTTTTGTGTTCTGTGTGTGTGTGTGTGTGTGTGTGTGTGTGTATGTGTGTGTTGTCAATTCCAGAATGGGCTCAACCCTTGGAACCAACTCAGTCAGAGGAAAGAGAGAAAACCATTTACCTTACCTTTCTGGGAAACCACAAAGCTTCCGACAGTCCTCAAATCTCTTACCGTTTTCTCCTGGCAGAGAAAAGCTGGGGAGTGGATGAAGAACTTAAAAGCCTCTATGTCAGTTCTTTCCTTCCCAATTTGTTGGTTCTATCATTTCATCCAGTGAAGTTGACTGTACCAGGCACTACATCAAAGTGTAAACCACTGGGAAAGAAAGGCACAATGACATCTAAACTAAGTGCCAGGCTCTTTCCAGCCACCCTCTCAGTCACAGTGCATCCAGTAAATCTGCCTTCAATATCAGTGAGAACAACAGGCTGAGCAGCCTCCAGTTAGAGCCTGGTGTGTCTTCAGGAGAAAATGTCAAGGCTCCATCCACAGAATCCAAGGTGACAGGAGGAGCAACTGCCCAGATGTCTTGAGTCTCATCTTTATGCAGACAATTTGGATCTTGCAGGAAGACATTATTATTAGCTGACTTACATCTCTTTCACCAGCAGCCAGATGGCCTGGATAAGGACCATGACATAGAATGGCTCACAATTGGAAGCAAAGATGAAGACACAGATAGAAAAAAACAAAGATTTGACCTTGGGCTAAGAATACACACGCTGAGTTTCCTTCTCAAAACAGGAAAGTAGTGTCAACCATTCCATGTGCTACGTACTGAAAGAGGCTGGTAACAACAGATTCCCACCGTAAATAGGACAAAGTAGCCATTGACCATAGCTTTCTTGTTTGTAAACAAAGGTTGCAGCAGACTGTAGTGTCACCTGGGAACAAGGAGAGAGTACAAAAAGAGTACGTCAAGAGTTCATTATGTGCCATATATTTTAGCACTCTGATTGGTGGTGGGACCTGGGAGAGCGGGTCCTAAAAATGACACAGACTAATGTCTCACGCAATATCCAACTCTATTCAGAGCATCAGACAATCTATACACTAAGGGTTAGAAGGAGTCACATGAGTAAAGTGTTCAATCACAAGGACAAGCCATATGTGTCAGGCTTACAGGCTCAGAGGTTCAGTCCATTATCAAAGGCAGGAAGCATGGCAGCATCCAGGCAGACACAGTGCTGGAGAAAGAACCAAGAATTTGACATCTTGATCCCAAGGCAATCAGGAGAAGACTGTCCTAGAAGCTAGGGGGAGAGTCTCTTCTGAACTGGGAAGAGCTTCCAACCCCACCCCCCACAGTAAGGCACTTCCTCCAACAAGGCCACACCTCCTAATAATGGCACTTCCCATGTGCCAGGCATATTCAAATCACCACAAGTCTGTGTTTTGAATAAATTGAGATCACAAGACTCTTGTCTTGTTTTCTCTCAAGCACCCAGAATTCTCCCCTCATAGCTCCATTCATGGACTATACTGTGACACCCACTTAGGCCAAGAACCACCTAGAGTCACTAATGAAGATTTGGGGTTTCTCTTTGGAACTCTTTTCCCAAAGCATTTATGAAAGCAAATGTTTTACCCATCAAAGCTGTCAGCTCACAGAAGAAGCTCAAACCACTAATAAGAGAAGCTAGATTTGGAATAGCATACTCTTAGACATGCCATGTTTTGGTGCTTAACTAGATGGGTGTGTCAGGTTTCTGGGACTCAAGCTAGAGTCATTTGGAAAGAGAAAACTTTAATTCAGAAAATGTCTCCATCAGATTGGCCTATAGGCAATCTGGGGAACATGGTCTTCATTAATGACCATTGGGGACCACAGTGGGAGAGGCCAAATCCCACTGTGGGTGGTGCCACCTCTGGGAGAATGGTCCTGCACTGTATTTTTAAAAAGCAAACTGAGCAAGCCATGGACATCAAGCCACTAAGCATTGTAGCTCCACAGTTTCTGCTTCAGTTCCTGCCTTAGCTGCCCTCAATGGACTGTTACACATGATATATGTAAGCCAGATAAACCCTTTCTTCCCCAAGTTGTTTTTGGTAGCGTTCTTTATCACAGCAATAGAAAGTATACTAAGACTCTGGGCCTCTCTGTACAGGAGTGACTCCATCTCTAACCCAGAATTCCTCATTCTGCATGATGGAGTGGCCCTCCTAAGACTATGGTGAGAGTTGAATGAGATATTGCATATAAGTCAGGTAATTTGCATAAGAATTGGCACACAGTAAGTGCCAGCCAAGAGGTTACTGCTCCTGGTAATATTGATGAAGAGAGAGCAGAAGAGATTCCTGGTTAAACACCTCTAGTGTTAGGATTAAATGTTTATCTAGTGTCAGCTGTTAGTTTGTTCACTCCATGACTCTTACATTAGCCAACATTCGGTAATGTGCAATACTGTGCACACCAAATCTTTGAACGTTTTGGTAAGTTTGGTTGGAGAAAGTCAGACTCACTTGATGTTTCTGCTACAGATTTTGCTACGTGCCTCTTTTCATCCCTCAAAATAATAAGGGATCTAAAAACCTACCATGAGCAAGCCCTGCCTATTCCAGAACCAGGCCCAACACAATGATGCCCTAGAACTAAAGATGACCCTGTGTTTGTTTCCTCATTCTCTTGCCTTCCCAGCTTCAGGGTGGTTATCTCATTGAAGGAAAATCAACATCCAGCCACGCAGTGTGCCTGAGTCAGCAAACCTAAATGTGAACAGAAGCATCCTGGCTTGAGTCAAGAGCATGAGGAAGTTAAAGAGTGCCTCAACCTGTCCAAATCAGGACACATGTGTCACTAAAGCTAATGATGCTAGCCTACAGGGAGCAATCCCTGGGACACCCTCCACCACCCCACAGGCTACCCACTGGCTGAGAGATCTGTGCTGCCAAAGGACTGGCATTTCAACCCTGGTTAATCTGGGAGCGTCAGGATGAGTGAACTTTGTATCTGTAGGACAGGGCTTAGAAAACTAAAAGAAACGTTCCTGTGGAGGCAGAATCCAACTGGAAACTCATTCACAGTGCAGCAAAAGTGAACTGAGCTATACCTCTAACCCTAACCCTAACCCTAACCCTAACCCTAACCCTAACCCTAACCCTAACCCTAACCCTAACCCTAACCCTAACCCTAACATGTAATTTCAGAAAACTGTCTGTTCGCATTACCCTACATACACTAACCTTTGGAGTAAAATATACATCAGTGACTCTCAACCTTCCTAATGCTGTGACCCTTTAATACAGTTCCTCGAATTGTGGTGGCTCCAACCATAAAATGATTTTGTTGCTATTTTATAACTGTAATTCTGCTACTGTTATGAACCCTAATGTAAATATTTGATATGCAGGATATAAGATATACAACCCTCAAAGGGGTTGGCAACCCACAGGTTGGGAATGGCTGGTCCAGACAGACATAAGACTCCTCAGGTAGGTATGACAGAATATTAGGAAGTGGTGAGGTCTGGGGTTGGGAGAAAATGGGGAGAAGAGCTACATAGACTTGGCTTTCAACTCTGTGTGTATCATATATACGTGTATGTGTGTGTGTGTGTGTGATATTTTGGAATGATCTATATGCGTTGGAAACTTTAAAGTCACACTGACTCTTCCAAGTCAGATCCAACATACAAAGTTCACTTCATGTTTGTCATTCCTCCTTTAACATCAGTCAGAACCCCTCTTCCATTATCTTTGATATATCTACTATTCTTCATTCCCATTAATCCCCAGAGCCAGCTGTTGTCATGGGCTCTGTCCCCTTCCCCTCTCACCTTGCTCAGGGTCTCCATCCTGCTTTGTCTCCTCAATACACATAGGACTTACCTTGCCTTTTAAAGTACTGTGGCTCATGCCTGTGCATGCAGAGACATCTCTCTGTTTAAGATGATCTGACTTACTATTTCTTTTTAACTTTACTATCATGGGAAAGCAAGGTGCTTTCAGTAAAACCCTTCTTTCCAGTATCATACAGCCACTCTGCTTTTACTTCCAGAACCATATCTGACATTTCTCAGGGGATAGCCAACACCTGATAGAAAATGGGCTCTGTGTTCATGATTCTGCCCCACTGTAGACTAACGGAAGTGTTTCTAGTGTTTTGGAGGTAGGCTGGCCTAAGGCTTAAGGTTAAGGGTATTAAACATATTTTTGACTTGCAAGAGTTCTAATTGACAGTGAATTTATCAGGTGGGAACCGTATAAAGCAAGGACATGACTGCTCCTAGATATGGCTGAGGGGAAGGTTTTTGTTGTAGGTATTATAGTCTGAAAAAGTCTAGAGCCGAGAGAGAGAGAAGTGAACATGGCCAGAAGACTGGACTGAGCAATGAGAGAGAGAGAGAGACAGAGAGAGAAGAGACAGAAGACAGAGACAGAGCGAAGACAGAGAGGGAGAGAAAGAGACAGTAGAGAGAGGGGTGGGGAGGGCATGAGAGGAAGACAGAAGAGAAGTAGCCAAGAGTTCTCATCCTAAACCACAGACAGCAGACAGAGATGAGAGAAAAACCAGGTCTGGAACCTCAAAGTCCACCCTCAGGACCACACCCATGCAGCACCCACTCTGACAAGGGCACACCTCCTAGTCCTTCTAAATTGGGGACAGGCGTACAGATATATGAGCCTATGGGCTCGTTTAGGTCATCGTGTGATAAGATTTATTTTTAGATTTTTGAAAAAACGGCACACTGATTTCCATAGTGACTACTTAGTTTTTACCAGCAGTAAATAATTGTTTCTATTTCTCCACATCTATGTCAGTATCTTGTTGCCATTTTTAAAATCTTAGCCATCTTGACTGAGGCAAGATGAAATCTCAAATGGTTTTGATTTGCATTTCCCTAATGCTATAAAAGTTGAGTAGTTAAAAAAAAAAAAAAACAACTTTTCTCATCCATTTGCATTTTGTCTTTTGAGAATTCTGTTTAGTTCCATGTTCCAACTTTTAATTAGGTTGTTTATTTTCTTGATGTCTATTCTTGAGTTCTTTGTATATTTGAGATACTAATCCTCTATGAGATGTGCAGATTCTTATCCAGCTTGCAAAATCCTCGGAGCTACAGTAACAACTGGGCTAGCAAGTTATGTCCACTGGTGCAGTAGTGGTGGATGTTATGAAAATAATCAAACACTTTGATTTAAGGCCCACTCTGTGTGATGTAATCCATACCGGCAACTGTTACTGAGCCCAAGAACCTGTGCTTAGATAGGTTATAGGCTCTGCGAGAGAATCTATGCTATCATCCTGATAAATGAACATAGTACTAATTGCTATGCACATAGAAGAGTGTAATTCATAGAAACTTCTTCTTGCAGTAGATGGGAATTAACAGAGATACCTACAACTGGTCATCATGCAACAATAAGAATTTTTTAATTCCCAGCTCTAAATAGAGTATCTATTATCATACCCTTGCCCAAAAGGCTCAGGAATCATCGTGGAGAGGGAAAAGAAAGATCTAATTGCTAAAGACAGTAGATGATTACAATAAAACAGTGTTTTCTGGATACGACAAGGTGATTGCACACACAAACTCACAGCAGCTATGACAGCATGCACAAGACCTTGGAAAGCTCAAACCAGAAAAGTTCAAGCATGAAGCAGGAATGCAGGCATACAAAGTCCTATGACCAGCTGAGGAGCTATTAGCAATGATAACTGCTAAGAGAGAGAGGATTAAATTTTTAAAGGGTGTGACCCCATTCACAAGACTATTTTGGTGATATAAATTACACCAGTGGGTTTAAAATACCTGGTACTGCTAACTCAGCCATGAATCTAAGACTACATAGGTCACGGACCCAGGGGAAACCTACTATTAATATTCTTTTAAAGGAAGACAGCAAAAAAATGGCTCCTAAGGACGTGTTGCTATGTCTACACATCAGTGCCTACTCGGCCCTCACCAGAGAAGCTTTCTGTTGCAGCAGATGGGACTGAACCCAGAGACTCACAACTGGACAGTGTGCAGAAAGCAAGAGACTTTGGGGCACTCAGTCCTGCATGGGATGTCTTCGTGAAAGCTCTCCCTCAAGGCTCAGGCATTTCCTTGTCAGGGAGCTTCTCTCTAGGAAGAGGAGGCAGAAAGCTTGTGAGAGTCAGAAAGGATGGCTGACCCAAGGAAACTGTGTTCTAGACACAGCAGGACTGATGCACAGATGAGCTCACAGAGCCTGTGGCAGCGTACACAGAGCCTGCACAGGTTCAAGACAGATGGAATCCCAGCACTGAGAGGAGAAGTCCACATAGAGTCCCACCTAAACAAGAAGCTATTTGCAATTGATACCTACTGGCAAAGGGAAAATCAGTTTTCTCTAATGGAGGGTCACTGGGTCTATCAGGCACACTCAGCAGGCCCTATGCCCAGGAGTAATTGGACAACACTAAAAAAAAAAAAAACAGTTGTTCTTTCTTTTGTTTGTCTGTTTGTCTGTCTGTCTGTTTGTTTGGGGTGGGGTTTGTGGTTTGTTTTGGTACTCTTTGTTATATTTGTTGTATGTTTATTTCTTTATTTTGATCTTTACTTTTGTGGTTTTGTGTTTGTTTTGATAGAGAAGGAGAGAAAGAGAACATGAAGTTGGGTGTGCAGGGAATGAGGAGGATCAAAGAGTTGGGAGAAGAAAAACACAATCAAAGTATATTATATGTAAAACAAACTTTAAGAACAAAAAGATAAATGAATAAAATGTCCTTTGTCATCCTGATTAAAGAGCCAATAACGTGAAAAGGTAATCCCCAAAGTTGGAGAGAAATGTAAGCAAGTCACGCGTGTGATGAGTTCTAGACTGTAAAGAATTCCTATAGCTCAACAGCACAAATGATTCAAAATGAGCAAAACCAGTTGAATACTTCTGTGAAGAAGATGTATGAATGGCCAAGAAGCACGCAAAACAACACGAACATCACAAGTTATTAGAAAAATACAAATCAGAACCACAGTGAAGTAGCACCCCATGTCCCCCAAGCTGAAAACAAACAAGCAATAAAAACTTCCAAGGGCTACTGAGGATGCAGAGAAACTGAACCCTACAGACCGTTATGGGAGTGGAGAACACCACAGCTACCCTGTGGGGGCGGTGGGGAGGGGAGAAGAGTTCATCAAAATGTTAAAAACAAAAAACATGCAGTTGCCGTGCAATCTAGTGATCTCACCTCTGGATTGTATTTGCCACTTTTTCATTGTTGGGACCAAATACTCGTCAGGGAAAATCCTCCAGAAAAGAGTGCATTAACTGGGCTCGCAGTTCAGAGGACTCAGTCTATGGCGGTGGAGAGGGCATGGAGGAGCAGCTGGCATCTGGCAGCAGACGTGCACAGTTTCCATAGTAGAGTGGGCATGGCAGAGCCATTGCTTATCAGCAGCAGAAGCTGTGGTGGAGGCTTGTCCTTCCCTTCTCAAGACAGCAAGCTGAGGCAACTGCAGTGTAGGAGAGACAGGGAGCAGAGAGACATGAGCGCTGGTCCTCGGCTGGTCCTCTCTCATTTTATTCCATTAAGCTTACAGCCCGTGGGATGATGCTTCCTCCATTTAGGCTGGTCTTTCCCTCTCATTTCTTCATCCCTGGAAATGTCCTCCCGGCACACCCAGAGGAGCACCTGTGCATTAACCCTCTAGGTTAGTGGTTCTCAACCCGAGGATCATGACCCCTTCGATAAACTTCAAAACTACTTACATTATAATTCATAAACAGTATCAAAAATAGTTATGAAGTAGCAGTAACTTTATGCTTGGGGTTCACCGCAACATGAGGAACTGTATTAAACAGTTGCAGCATTAGGGAGGTCGAAAACCAATGCTCTAGGTGATTCCAAATCTAGTCTAATTGACATGTGAATTAATTATCAGACCCTTCTCCATCCCAGATGTTTGAAAGTAAGAACTCAAGTTGACGTTTCTATATCTACTTACGTAACAGCATTGTTTACTGTTGGCTGAAAGATGACAGGAACCACTTGTCCTCTGGGAGATGAACAGACAAGTAAACTGTAGGGTAGCCTATGACATAATACAATTCAATCTTCAAAAGGAAGGAAATCGTAGCATACACTACATGATTGAAACTCAAGGGCTCCACATTAAGGAAAATAAAGGCAGTTACAAAAGGACACATAATAGATGTGTCCACATGTATGAAGTACTAGAAAGGGCATCACTGCAGAGGCACAAGGCAGCAGGATGGTCTGACATTGTGGAGACAGCAGTGATGGTGAACGATGTGTGTGTACATTTAATAAGGGTTAAGATGAGTTGGGGTCGACTTCTGTCTTAGTTAGGGTTTTACTGCTTGAGCAGATACCATGGCCAAGGCAACTCTTATCAGGACAACATTTAATTGGGGCTGTTTACAGGTTCAGAGGTTCAGTCCATTATCATCATGGTGGGAGCATGGCAGCATCCAGGCAGGCATGGTGCAGCAGGAGCTGAGAGTTCTACATCTTCATCTGCAGGCTGGTAGCAGAATACTCGATTCCAGGCAGCTAGGACATGGGTATTAAAGCCCATAGTGACACACCTACCCAACAAGGCCACACCTAGTCCAACAAGGCCACATTTCCCAATAGAGCCACTCCCTGGGCCAAGCATACACAAACCCTCACAGTTTCATTGGCATAGTGTTTACAGACCATTAGTAAAAAGTTGAGTTCAGTTCCCAGCTGCAGAACAAAAAGAACTAAAGTATCAAATTTCATGTTATGTCTGTCTTATCTTAATTTTAAAATGCCAGTGAGTTCTATCTTTACTTACTTCATAATATGAAGTAATAATTGGAGGACAAAAATGAGAAAACAAACTATGGACAGAGGGGGAAAGGTCCTAGCCAAGTATAGTATGTACGTCTGTGACCTCAGGACTTGGAAAGTGGAGGTGGGAGGATCCAAATCAGATCATCATCTGCTCCATCATAAGCAGGTTGAGACCATCCTGGACCACATAAAACCCTGCCTCAAAAAGAGAAAGAGATGAAGACAGATGGGGGAGTAGGGGAGGGAGAGTCCTAGAATTTGCTGAGAAGTTTTTCACAGGACTGGTAAAGACACAAATTCTAGTTCTTTGGTGTATGCTAAGGCTCTTCTCTGATCAAATAAAAATACATAGGGAAAGAAGTCTTAGTTGGAGCTTGGTAGTACTCTCAACAGTTAGTTATGTAGACGCCATAAAAGCACAAAGAGTTCACCAGCTTGACACGGAGGTCCATGAGAAAATGATCTCTTCAAGAAGCAAGATCACCATTATATACTGAAGACACCAAAACAACAAGACCCCACACACTGTCAATGCAGGTACTAGTGCACAGGTATCAAACATATTTTAGATTTTCAATTCTTAACAGGTAGCCACTGAGATCTAGGTGTGGTATATGAGAGGATTTAAAGAAACACACACCATGGCAGGTTAGATCTCCATCAAAATTTATAGAAATTGAGCCAGCATGAGGCTAAACCTAAATTCAAGGGCACAGCCTGTAGCAGAGGAAATGTCCATGTAACATCTGGACAGAAGGAAGTGGACAATGGAGCCAGGAGAACATTCTGTCCCCCTTCCTGAATGCCTGACCAGGAGACCAACATGGGCACACACTTGTAATCCCAGCATTTAGGAGGCAGAGATAGGTGGCGTTCTGGGCTTGCGGGACAGCAAAACTTGCTGAACAGGCCAATGTGAAGAATGGGAAGCCCTGTCTCAAAAAACACCACCCAAGACTGACCCCTGGGTGCCCCAGACATCCACAGGCACCCCCACATACAAACAAACCCACACATATACACACAGTGGCACACACGTATATTCACTTTTATCCATCATGACACAAAGCACAGCTATGATGTGCCAGGCAAATGGTGTTGGTACAAACCAGTTCTTTCCCATGGAGAAGCAGAGGGAGACAGCATTTACAAATCATTCCAACATAAGACAGCATGAGCTCTGATGGAGACGCATCATGCCACAACCTGCCACAATCTGAGCACCTGCCCACATGGATGCCACCTGTCCCACATGTGCACCTGCCCACATGTGCACCTTCCACATGAGCACCTGCCCAGTGTGCACCTGTCCACATGAGCACCTGCCCCCACATGTGCACCTGTCCACATGTGCACCGCATCGCACTTGCATAGCTATCTACAATTGTAAATGTTATGAATACATCAGGAATAAGGACTAGGGTCTGACAGTGGGCCAGAGGCAATGTGGTTTACTGGCATACTCAGGGAAGACTTAGCCTTGGTTTGCCTCAGGTTTCACCAAGCCCTATCTAGACTCACTCTGATCATTTATGCTACTGATGCCTGCCCATTACTGGAATGCGGACCCACAGATTCCTCCATGAAATGATAGCAAATACAAAGCAGACTTTGAACAGGATCAGCGCAAAGTAAGAGAGACGACAAGCCAGGAGGAACTAAGAAATGAACATAGACAACTTTAGAGTCTTCTGATCTGTATTGGGTACCAGATTTCATTCAGCTTCCTGGCAGTCAGAGCAACAGGAAAATATCTCTAGTGACATCACTCTCATTTTCAGAAAGGAAAGAGTAAAGTCAGCCTTTTATAGATATAAGACTTTCCTTCCCTGGACTTGGAGTAGAAATGGATTCTGTCAGGCTCAGTAGGGAACACGGTGAAACAGGGCTGAGCCTTCCCACGAGACACAGCCAGGAGTGTGATACGTTCATCATTACGAGCACTCCTCAGAACATCTTGACTGAAATAGTAAAATAAGCACCAGAGATCCAAAAAAATGCACTCGCTTTCTAGTGTCCATGTGTAAGAGATGAGGATGTATGCCATCTAACCTTAGCTGGGAGGGCATTGTGCACCAGCAAAGACAATGAAGTGGCAGACTGGGAGTTCTCACTGATAGCAGTGCTCAGGGGAAGGTGAACAGAATTGCTGTCAGTCCAACTTCTTCCTTCCCCAAATCTTTCCTTTTTTAAAGCTGCCTAGACAGAGAGGAGGTAAAAGTTCCTTGTGATGGACCTCTGTGCAGGTAAGTCCTGTTACTAAAACGCATTTTTTACAGCCCTTGAATATTTGATAGCAGTGGGAAATACTTCCTTCCCTTTCTGAAATAGTCCCAGGGAGAAACACCAAAGTTTGTGCCTGCTGATGTATTAATGCCCACCTGAGGGGAGAAATTACTAAATCTCCTCATTGTCTCTCTGCAGAAGAGAGCTACCTACACTGCCTTGTCAGTGGCCACAGGCCAGGAAATGCTGCTCACCTTCTAGAACATTCCCTAGAAACATCATCATGGTCTAATTGCCTAGTCTCTGAAGGGGGTTCCCTTGATGAAGAAGCCTCTCTCCTGGGTTCTCTCTGTGTGTAATTGACATTCTGTACCCCCAGGTGGACATTGTATGTGGGCTCCCAAAGTGCTTCTGCCCCAGGAGAAAACATAACAAGCAAATCAGAATCATCCCAAAAATCTATCCTTCTGTTTGCATGGATGCTGCCTGGCCAACCTCTTCCTGCCTGGATTATCTTCTAGTTCACTAGGGCTTTGTGGACATGCTCGCCTCCTATTGGCAGGAGCAGCTATCTGGGAGCCAGGCCCAGGCATTATTTGTTCTTTCGAAACCTGAGAGAAGCGCTCAGTGTGGCTTCCTCCACCCTGTGACCACACCTCCCTGTCCCTTTGACTCAGTGTGCCCTCTGAGCCAACCCTGCAGAACCAGATCTGTGAGTTTGGAGCTAGGTCCTCCCCGGAGTGCCCAGAGCTCCCTCTAGCAGGAATCTCTCAGTGTCTGCTCAGTCATCTGGCACTGGGCCCTTCCGGTGTCCAATTAACCCGCTCCACCAGAGAGGCCCCCAACTCAGCTGACATTGAATCCAGCCCTATCCTGGAGTGAGGCCCCCAGGAACATCTGAAGATTTGCTATGAGATCCCAGCTAACACTGAATCTTCGTTTTGTTTTTTTAAGACGGGGTCTCAGCCCAAGCTGACCTTGAACTCTCTGACTAGCTGAGAACGACCTTGAAATCATTCTCCTGCCTCCGCCTCCAAAACTCAGTTTTGTATGTACCAACATACCAAGTTGAGGTAATGCTGGGAGTTTCATGCCCACTGGGCAAGCTCCCTATCTACTGAGCTAGAGCCCCAGCCCAACACTGGGTTTTAAGACAAACTACTTCATCACCCACATTTGTTTTCAGACTGTAAACTAGTGCTTCTGAGTTACTATTTTCCGTATGTGTCTTTCATCACTAAAATAAATGCAAAACACCATTCAACTGAGTTTTGTTTTTGAAGGGCAAGGTCATTGTTCTTAAGACTTTTAGAGCACACTAAATACGCCCTTGTGTGTGTGTGTGTTCATGAACATGTGGTTCATGTGGTTACGTGGTGTATGCAGATGTGTGCAGGTGCAGTTGTCCGTGCATGTGTATGTGGAATTTGACTTCAGGTATCTTTCTCTGTTGCTCGTCACTTTTGAGTCAGAGCCTCTCACTGAATGTGAAACTCACTCTTTCAAATATACTAACCAACCAGCAGGCCCCCAGGAGCTCCTGTCTCTGCTTACCCACAAGTGCTGGAGTTACAAGCATGTACCATCACACCCCGTTTTTTACATAGGTTCTGAGGGTCCTCACAGTTGTTGAGTCACACCTCCATGTTCGTGTTTTGAAGATTAAAAATAAATGGTCCCCAATTGACGCTGCATGGCTAGGAGACACAGGATGCCTTGTGTCTAGTAACTTTTCTTGTTGCTGTGATAAAACACAATATCCAAAAGCAAGTTAATGGAAGGACGGTCTTATTTGTGGATTATGGTTTCAGAGGTACCCACAGTAGGAAGCCGAGAGATCACATCTTCAACCAGGTAAAGGAGGAAGAAAGAACAACCTGGAAGTACAGTACAGCTAGGAATTCTCAAAGCCCACCCCTTGTGACGTATTTCCTCTAGCAAGACTTTAGGTCCTAAAGAATCTACAACCTCTCCCAAACAGTGTCACAAACCAAGGATCAAGAGTTCAAATGTACAAGCCTTAAAAAGTACATTCTCATTCAAACCACCAGAGGCAGACAAGGATGAGGGAAAGGGGAAAGGAAGAGGGGGGGGGGGGGGTTCTGGATGGCCAGTTCTCTGGTGATAGCAGGCCTTATGACCTATAATCTATGACTATACTTCAGTTACAGTGTGATTAAGGAACAAGACCCCTTCCAGACTCTGCATCAGCTATACTCTGTCCATTCTAGTGACTGCTGACTGCATCATAAAATGTTTCTGGCTTTGCCATCCAGGTGTTTGGGATGAGCTATTTCTAGCTATGTGTCGCAAGATATTCAGCCACACCCTCAGCCACTACACTCCAGGCTCAGTAGCATCTCCAAGGCTGTGATGAGCAATCCTGCCTCCAGACGATGCCAGTGTCTTCTGAAGACACGTCACTCCACATGAAGTCATTCCACCATCCCAGCTACACAGAGGCAGGGGAGAGCAAACCCCCGCAGAGGTGATGGTAGTAGGAGCTCCCATGGGCAGAAAGATGTGGGAACTCTTCAGGAAGGGGAGTCTTTTCATAACCATGAGAAGGTTTGTTCTTGTTGTTTTGTTTTATGCTTCACATTCCAAAGAAACGAGGCAATGGAAGCATCGGTCTCCTACCCTCAACCCCAGCTTGTATGCTTGTAGAGCGTAGTGTTCCTCCAATGGGACAAAGCCTTCCCATTCTTGCCGTTTGGAAAGAGGCTGGTGGACACCCATGAAGGAAACGGTCCTGTCTGCTACAGTTATCCTTGTAGCATTCATTTGATTGATTCTCCTAAGCAAACGTGTTAGAGGGAAACGATAGAAAAGCTAAATTTAGGATGGTAAAGGGTATGTGAGACAGGCTCCAAACTGATGCTGGCTCTCCCTGCCTATCACAAGGTGGCCAGTGGCTGAGAGAACCCTGCATCCCAAGCTCCACCCCAGGCTTGAGTTTAAAAGCATAACACCATCGCCAATGTTACATGTCAGATTTTTAATGTATATTTAAAATCACTAATTTGTTCCATATATACATTAATTCACAGAACATAAATATGTCAATTGTGGAATTTCTTTCATTTTTAAAATCACAAGGGCTCCAAAAAGTGGAATTGGCCTGGGTCTGTCTTGACTTTGATGCTTGCCTTCATCATAAAAAACACAAAGGCAGACAGAGAACATGATCTCCAAGGACTCCAGAAAGCCCCGAATCCCCAAATTACTCATGTTCTGGCTGGAGTTGACAAATTTCATGAAGACTTTTCAGGTAATATCTTATAATTCAGGATGATTCTTTAAATAATATATACAGTAGCAGAATGATAAAGGCCTCTAGATTCACTACGAGTTGACTATTCCTTCACTGGAATCTTTAGAACCAGAAGTACTAACCTTGTGACAGTGAGAGCCAAGTTTAAACAAAAAGATGCATTTAAGTTTAACGCATACTTTATGTGCATTACCTGAAGGTAACTTCATATAATACTTTCAGCATGCCTCTGTTTTGACTATGACCCATCACACGAGGGCAGGTATGGAATTTTCCTGGCTACCATGATGTAAACATCTCTGCAGCTTCATGCTCTACCTGCCGTGATGAACTGAAGACTCTGAATCCATGAGTCTAAATAAATACCCCGCCCCCTGTCAGGTATTTTATCTCAGTGAGAAATTATGACTAAAACACCCATCAAGAGCTGGGGTGGGGCACACATGCCTATAACTCTGAGGAGCTGGACTTCAAGGCCAGCCTGGACTACATAACAAGATTCTATCTCAAAACCAATCGAAGCTAAAGTACCACCAAGAACAAACAAACAACAATGAGAAGAGAGAGAGAGAGAGAGAGAGAGAGAGAGAGAGAGAGAGAAAGAGAGAGAGAGAAGGGCTGAGGAGACAGCTCAATCAGAAAAGTATGTGCTACATAATCCTTAAACCTGAATTCAAGCCCTGGAATCCATGTAAAAATTGCCTACATGGTAGTGTGTACTTAGTGGTTGAGGGGCAGGCTGATGGCCCCTGAGGTTTATTTACCCAGTGAAAAACCCTGACTCTAAAAACAAGATGATTGTCACCTGAGAAACCACACCCATGGTTGACCTTTGGCCTCCTCCCCTACCTCAGAAGTAAAGAAATAATAAAGGTCTGAGCTATGGCCGTAAAAGAAAGTTACAAAGAATGAACCATTGACACACAATATGAATGAATCCTTGAATTATCATGTTTAAGGGATAGAAGCCACATGGAATTAAATTACATAAAATTGCAAACGATGTAAACAGTCTATAGTTACAGAAAACAGATGGGGGTTCGCCACGAATGTTGTGGAGAACTGAGGAGAAAAGAGACATGAGAAACTGAAGCATTATAACAGTAAACTTGGATCCTTGGGTGTCGTTAGGCCAAGGACAGAGGCATCATCATTTGGCTCACTGGAGAGATTCCCCCATCTCTCTCTTCTGGGGCTGGATGCAGAGGTTGTAAGTATTGGTCCTCACCACTATCTGGATAATGTTACTAAAGGCAACCGTGAGAGACATAAAAAAAAAAATTCATCTACTTATTGGTGGGACAAAGCCTGGCCGTGGTGTCCACTCACTCTCTGAAGGCACCATTTATCTGCTAAGTCCCCTTGTGGGACTAGGAGCCATTAGACCCAAATATACTGGGTATGTTTTCATGGCTTAGAAAAAAAAATCCTCCTTCTTAGAGAGTAAAGGGGTGACCCCCACTTTCTCAGAATAGAGAAAGTGGCTGAGCAACTTGGATCTCCTCCAGCATATTCATGCCCAAAACAAACTGTGCAGTATCCTAGGGTTCCCGGACGAAATAAAATACACATCCATAAACACTTGCCCAAAGAGCAGCCGGTACTGAGCCTCCTCCCAGGCTCGGGGTCTGCAGGTGCAGGCGCCAATTACAGCAGCCAGACTCCCAATACCTTTTCATCCGGTACAACAGTCACAGCCGGGGAGAGAAGACAGCCCCGGAAGGAGAGCCGACCAAACTGTGGAGAACAAAGCCTGTTCAAATGTCCCTCGTGTGAGTCAAACCTGAAATCCAACTTCATTTTCAAAACCTCTTCTGAGACCTGTCCAGGGCACAGCTTTGTGGTGAATTAGTGAGTGGCCCCAAGGAAGCCAAATACCTTACAAAACAGGGGCAGGTGTTTTTCCAACAGTGCAGACTTGATGGCTGTTTTCACAGTTGACCAAAGCTCGACTTGCCCTGATGTGTTTTACAGGGTGATGGTAACTGGTGGCTCTGTATTGCTAACATCACATCCAGGCTGGAAACGAAGCACCTGTGACCCTGTGCTTTAGTGAAGGGATGTGTGGTTGTGGAGCCTGCTGATGTTTCATGATCCACAGGAGTGCACAGAGGCCCTGTGTTTCTCTCTCTCTCTCTCTCTCTCTCTCTCTCTCTCTCTCTCTCTTCTCTCTCTCTGCACTTTTTTTCTCCTTTTCCCCACTGACTTCTCAGAGCAGGCTGTCACTCACAGATTACCCCTTACTTCTGTCCCTTGGCCATAAAGGCACACGGAAGAAGTCCACAGCCACCTCTCTGGCTCTCAGGCTCCCTGGGTTAGGTTACTTTTCTAAGGCCTGCTGTGTTAGGGGTTAAGTTCCTTCCTTCTTGACCATTTGCTTTAACCACATAAATCCCCAAAGAAGTGCTCAGGACAGGAAATGCTGACGAAGCATGTGTGCCTACAGTATCATCACACCACTGCCCGTGTCTCCTCCCAGATCTAGTCAAAGGCTTGTTTTTGTCTACTTAATATGCATATGACTTCAAACTTGTCCTCTTCCTGGCTCAGCCTCCAGAGTGCTAGGATTATAGGCATTGTGTGTGTGTGTGTGTGTGTGTGTGTGTGTGTGTGTGTGTGTATGTGAGAGAGACAGAGACAAAGACAGAGACAGAGAGACAGAGAGAGACAGAGAGACAAAAAGACAGAGATATGCATACACACATGTGTGCTCCCACACAGAAACAACTGAATGTCACTGTCCTGCTCCATCACCCTCTAAGTTATCTTTTTAAGACACAGACAGCATTCACCAAGCCCCAGCAATCCCCACAGCCCAGCTGTTACAGAAATTCATGCAAGCGAACCCAGCTTTTTAAGTGGGTACTGAGGATTTGAACCATGTCCCCCGCTCTTATGTAGCAGACACTCTTACCCACTGAGCTATCTCTTCAGCCCATAGACTTCTGATCGTTCTCTGACTTGACCTCTCCACAGAGTTTACAGTTACGGGATAGGAATGGCAGATAGGCTGTCAATAGAAGAACCGACCCTTTCGACACGTTAGCACCTCAAAGCATTGAGCTCTTATTAGTGAGAATCAGGTCAGATGACTCCGTTAGCCTGTGGTCACAATTTTCATCTCGTGATCGTGTGTAACTTTGTCTCCCGTGTGTTTTTGTTTAAAGAGATCTAATTTAATACATATTGTTGATTCTTTAACATTAAACTCACGTCCTACTCGAGCATGAAATGGGGCTTACCTCACGCAAGCACTTCCTCCGTCGCACTCAGCCTTCTCAAGTTGAGAACACTAGACAGCCCCTCGGAGCTGTGCTCAAGGGCCACTGGAAGCAGAGAAAGGCACCAAATGAGGACAACAAGGCACTTGAAGGGCTTAAAGGGCACTCATTTGCAGAATGAGAGCTGGAACAAGAAGACCAACGTGGTCTCATCCAGCCCGTTCAGACAAGTTCATCTATCTCCTCGAGCGAGCATTTGCTGTTTCGTGCATGTCTACAGATGCACGTCCAAGTACCAGTGGGCATTGATTTTCAATTATAATGATGTTTTATCTAAGCAGGAAACTGTTCACAACTATGACGTCCACAAAGTACCTCTGTCATATTCATGCAATGTTATTGGGACGATAGAAGGCAGATGGTTACTCAGGTTTCCCACGGAGGGTTGGTGCTTATGTCTGTGTTAAAAACACTACCAGGGTGTTGCCATAATCCATGACAAAGCTTCTCTCCGGCAGTGCTTGCTTTAGGAATATGTGGTGGAAGCCTTGTGTCTTGCTTCAAGACTGCTAGGTCTGTTTGAGTGGAGTCTGTTTGGGCTAAAGTCAGAAGGTTCAGTAGTGCCCGGACCCCATCTGTCACCAGCTCTGGAACACAACATAAGTGTTCTCATCTGCAGAAGGGAAAGTCCTCGTTTCAGCACGGCAGGACCGCCATTATTTCATAGCATCTCTGAAGCCACGCGTTTGGCCTGGTTTGATTTTATAATTGTCAGTGCACTGCAGTTTAATAGGCAGTGTTCTGTTTTCTTTCTGGGTAGTACATAAGATCAGGGTTCCACCCATTGACCTCTGAGAAATATCGATGCCTACCGCACGGTGTCCTAAGGACGGAGCCACGCTGCGTGTGCTACAACTCCACCAGGTTATGAAGGGTGAACAACATGAAGAAAGATGTGCACAGTCCTTACACCATGGCCAAGAAACTCCCATCAAGACTGTATTGTCTTGCTTCCAACGCAGTAGCCATTGTTCTCAGCAGTTACTGCTCTTGGGATACTCAACAGTAAAGGCCATCATCATCCAGCACTAGAACAGAGCTGTTAGTTGACCTGACCAAGGTCATACAGGAATCAGCCACAGACCCAGTTGGAGTCCAGTGTCAAACACTTCTCAGCCTCTCTTCCCTATCACCGGCAGGATAAACCCACACTGCTGTTCGGTGCACACTTGGTAAATATTTACATCTTTAAGTCCCTTCCCAGCTGCATTCAGGACAAGAAGCACTCTCACGTAGATGTGCGTGCATGTAAAACAGTTGGAGAAAATGTAAACTGGAATTATAGAGACACAGTTATGTAGATACAATTATATAGATATAAAAACACAAAGCTAAGCCCCAACACAGACAAGTCTCAGCTTTGACTTTTTGACTCAGGATTTGTCTTTTCGATCATGTGGATGGTTTTCTTTGGTGATGTTTTGTACTAAGGAGGCTTTATGAATTGGTTAGAACAGTGATTAAATCGTGCCCTTAGTTCCTAAATGATCATTACCTAAAATAAATGATGCTTATAAGTCTTATTTTCCTTTGTAATAGTGTCGGATAATTATAATATATCAGTACTGAGTGGATTCCTAGTCTAATAACAGGTGTGACTTAATAGAAGATAGTTGACAAAAAGAATGTCCATATAAGTGGAAATTTATAATTTCAAAATGATATATCCTTTTAAGTTTGTGGTAAATGGAGAGAGGCTAAATTAATGTAAATTTAAGAAAAAGGGTCTTTTCTGGCTCACAAATCAGGGACATCAGGAGAGCTGGATCTGGCTCCCACGATGCTGGAGCCATCTTTCCCTTGTCAGGCCACTGCACTGCCCTGCTTTGTAAAGTCCTGGTATCCCTCTTCCCATTCCTACCTCACATGATTGGAAGTACCCTAACTACCTGTTCTCAAAAGACAGAGGAATCAAACTCCCACTCTGCTCCTCCCTGGGGAAGGGTTTTGATGGACTTAGTGAATGAGCGACCCTCCAGGCCAACTTCATGACAGACTGCGGGCCTCTGTGACTGGGTCCTGGGCCCAACTCTTCATACTTGGAAGGTGGTGGGCTGGTCGGCCATTGCCATATCGTGACTGCAGCCTCCCTAGGATCAAGCGATGGAGAAGGAGCAAGCCAACAGAGAAAAGCATGAATGAAAAGCCAAGACGAGCAGATGAACAAGTGTTAAATTTATCTCAGCCTGCTCCACCGAGGTTCGATAGGATGGGTACAGTAAAAATCCAGTTGAGTTGTTGATAAGGAGCACTCCAGGCTGACGGCTGACTTCCTGATTCCTACTTCTCTCCGGGTAGAGTGCTACCACAACAGATGTGGACTGAAAGATACTTCATACCAGGGGTCACCAGATTTGCAATGGTTCCATAGTTATTAACAGTATTAGTAATGAGACATTGTTTATAAGTCCTGAACAGAGTTTCAGAGATTCCCCAGGACTGTTATGAATTCTCTCGAGTCCCTTGTGAAGTGACTGGACATAGGTCACTGCAGAACCTTTCTGATCGTGGAGAAACTGGACTGTGAGGAGCTTATGCAATTTCCCCAGAGCCCCAAGACAAGTTTGTGGCTGAGCCTGTAAACTCTTGTCTCCTGTGCTAACTGTGTGGATCTGCTCCCATTGCCGGGAGGCCCATTTGGCTCAGATGGGGAAGATGGATGAGGGCTCTTAGGTTAAGCCCTACTCTGATTGGTTTTTAATGACCTTTATTTCAATGTGAGGAAAATAACATAGCCCTCCTTGGCTAAACACTGTTTCAGGAAAAGCCGCAAACCAGTCTCCTGAGTCCTGTTTACAAAAACGAACCCAACCTAACTCTGCTGAGCTGACAGAAACCGATAACCTCCTAGCAGCTTGCCTGGCTGCGACCCACAGAAAGGGGATCTGTATTTTGGGCATCAGAGTGCATTTTACACAGATTCTCATGGCCAAAGGAAACGAAGGTGGGTGTGAAGAATGAGGAGAAGAGAGGCTGTCGTAAGAGAACACAGTAGGTTAGGACCACGAGCCCAGGATCTTTGGTCTCTGACTCACTGCATTTAAGTGTTTGTAAAAATTCCTCCTCTACTCCGCCATCTTTGCTATTCTCTGGCAGATTTTATTTAAATGTTATTGACATTCAGTAGCTATGGATCTCAGGATGTCAAAGATCAGCATCTTAAAACAACAATAATAACACCTGGGCTATACCTTCAAGGAAAAAAATTGATTAGCTCAGAATCCAGACTAAAATGAAGAGGACAAGTACTTTAAGTGTGTGTGTGTGTGTGTGTGTGTGTGTGTGTGTGTGTGTGTGGTTTAAATATCAAATCAGGGCAGGGGACATCTGCCGAGAAAAGGTATGGGCTAGCACTACACCATTCCTCTTCCAAGGGTTGAGCAAACCCTGAGATGGGCGTCTTTTTCCCAGGCTCCAGCTCTGAGCCTCTCCCTTCTCTTCAACTCTGTTGCTTCACTCACTAGACAAATGGCTTGGCTGTAGGTTTAATGCCCTTTGGGCAAGCCAGTGTCTTGTGGTGCAGACAAGCCATTTGTAAACCATTTGGAAGACAGACTTCGTCTGACATAGCGCACCTTCTTTCCAGGTACTGGAGGGAAGCCAAGCTTTGGTCTTGCCTGGGACATTTGATAAAGACGAGCTAAAGAGGGTGGAGACAGCCACAGGGACCTCTCAGCTATCAAGTTCTGTCCTTCCAGAGTCGGCCCAAGCTCAGTCTGCTTCTTGCTTATAAGGACACCACAATCAGGATCCCAGGGGCACTTTGCTGCTATTTCCAGTTCCTGGGTGCAGGAAAATGGCTGGGGACAGAAAGAAAGGGGTTTAAGGCATGGCTTTCACTTCAAGTAGCTTCCACATTGGCTGGATAAGCATTGCTTTCCTTGTGAGCAGCACGTAGGGAGTTTCTGGAAGTCTGGCCCTTACCCCCAACCTTCCACCCCCAAAGGGCTGCTTTTGAGTTTGGTCTCTCAGAAATTTTGGAAATTATTTGTTTTTTAGTGGACTTCACCTTCACTCCCAGTTGAAAACTTGAAGAGACGCTGATGAAACGCTGGCTAGCTGGAGGTTTGTAAGTGGGTACCAAGGATTTTCTCTTTTGGTTGTGTCTTAAATACAATTTTCCTTGGTGTGTGGGGGTCAGGGGAGTGGTTTCATGATTATATAAGTCCTGAGTCCACTTGACTCAAAGCTGAGGGCTCCCACTAAATATGAGGTGTCCAGTCTTCCTGGAAGGCATTACTAAGAAGGCATGCATGGGGACCTGACCCAGTCATGTCTAGACTGTTCCACAGGAGCCACAGTAGCTGTGGAGGTTCGTATCTCGTGCTGTGAACAGACATGGTTCTCCACTTTGGAGTTCTGACTTAAACTAACCTGAAACCATGTAAAGGAGGGACTAGCTTAGTGCCTAGGTATTCATTTAACAGTGTTTTGTTCCTGCCCCCCCCCTTGTTTTCCTCTCAATGAGAGTTACATTCGGGTTTATTTACCTCTTCTAGAGGAGACGATCCTTTCAAAGCAAAACCTCCATGTTGATGGGGGCTTGGCATACTTTTAGACTCGGGGGGCGGGGGTGGTCAACAGGGCGGCTCCTGGAAATAATGTGAGAGTCAGTGCACATTTCAACAAGGTGGCTCAGTTCTGTTAGAATCTGGCTGCTGACACATAACTGGGCTTTTATCATAATGGCTAGTAGACGCTTATTTGGGAAACATGGTAAGCTCATCATGGGGCCACTCAGGACCCTCAAGGATGTAGCAAGGGGGTAAGTGGATGGGGAAACTCTTTAGTAATCAAAAAACCCACATTGGCCCACCACACCATTGACAAGTCTTATTTTACTTACTAAGTCCTCCCACCCCATCTCTGAAACACCATAGTCTGTGATACAAAGACCAGGGGGGCAGCTTGAAATGTCCTGAGCCACGGCCCTGTTAGAAGCTATGTCTCAGAAGCTGAAGGGGACAGAAGTGCCATGCTAGCCTCAGATCCCTGGCCACTGGCTCTCAAAAATGCCTGAGAAGCAAAGGGTCAGTTTTTACAGGCCCCTTCTAATGCTTTCAATCCCACTGCAACCACTGGTAGAGACAGATGGTCCTCCTCAGAGTTCAGGTCTTTGTTTTTCATTATTACAAAGATCCTTCTGAGGCCCCCGGGAAAGCTGGAATTTTTCTTTGCACCAAAAACACATTGTTTCATTTCAATTGCTTGGGTATAGCAAGAAGAATATAAAGAACTAACATTTAACTGAGCGGGGATCTGGGATTTGGCTAGCTCCCGATTTTGTTGGCTGTCCACATGGCTTTGGGAGTTCTTCCCTCCTGCTGTCCACACTGAGATCACGTGATGTTCTCAAAGCTCAGTTACACTCAGCTCCTCCCACAACTCCTGGCTCAGTGTGTTCAACAGAAACTTAGCAAATCAGTGACTAACAAAATGAATTCTAGCCTGCAGGTAGTGAACCCTCGCTTTTTAATTAATTGGTTCATGGGTGTATTGGGTTTTGTTGAATATATTTCCCATACCATGAATAGCCCCTTTAAACTATACATCTCAATGCATGTGTAAAAGCTGTTTAGCCATCAACACTGTGAAATGTCAGAACACGTCATCACCCCCCCTACACACAGGAGACCTTGGAACCATCTTCCTCAGTTATCTCTCAATGCTGTTTCTAAAAAATCACTAATATGTCTTACATTTACCAGTTCTGGATGTGTAGTTTAAAAGAAATACATGACAAATACCTTTCATGCTAGACTTCCTTCACATGCATAGTGTTTTAAAAGTATGTTTGTGTTGTAAAAATAAATTGGTGTTCATTCATTTCATCAGTGAATAATATTCCATTGTATGCATATAAACATCTTATCTATCCATCAATTGATGAGAATTTGGACTGTTTCTCAGGGATGGCTATTATGAAAAATGATGCTATAAATATTTGTGTACATATTTTGCAGCGACATGAAGCTTCAGTTTTCTTGAGAGCACACACACACCTACAGGGATGCAGTTGAAAGATATATGGGATTTGTGTTTAATATAATAAAATGCCAAAAGTAGATGCACCATTTTACAAACTCAGGGATGGATGTGGGCTCCGAGCTTGCTGTTCTGTCAGCACTGATTATTTTCCTCTTTAACTTTCGCCACCTTAAAAAGCACGGTTCAGTGGCATGAGGAACGTTCACCTGTCCCTTTCCAAAACTCTTCCATCTTCCCAAACTGAAATTCTACATCCAACAAAGTCCCAGCTGCCTGGCTCCCAGAACCCGATGACTCCCATTCTGTCATCCACAAATCCAACTGTGCTAGGAACTTCCTGTGAGTGGAGTGGGACTATGTCAGCTTTGGGGAAAGCCCCACTGCTCCAGCCTCATCTCATTATACCGCTGAGTGTGGGAAGCTTGTGGCCATCACGGAGGAAAGTCCATGAACGTTGATATACAAACATGTTTGGGTCTCTGCTTTTAGCTCTTTGGGAGTAAATACCCAGAAATGGATGTGCTGGATCAGATGGTAATTCTTTGTTTAATTTTTAGAGAACCCTCCATCACATATTTCCCATGCTAGCTGTACCGTTCTGCGTCCTTACCTACAGAGTACAGAGGATCTAGCATCTCCAAGCCCTGGCCAATACTGGTTGCTTTTAGTTTTGCTTTTCCTTTTAAGTAAGCACCCCAACGAATGCTAATTAATATCTCCTTTCAAATATTTTTTTGGTGATGATGCTGGGATTTGAACCTGGGTCTTCCTGGGTGCTAGGTATTTACCTAGTCACTGTACTATCTCCCAGCCCTCATTGCAGTTTTGGTTTTTCACTTCTCTAGTTACTGATAAGGCTAAACATGTTTTCCTGGATTTACTTGCTGTTTGTATATTTCATTTTGGAGTAATGGTTATTCATATGCAGTTTTAATTGGCTTGTACTATGGTTTGAGTGTGTCTTCAAAAAGGTCTTAGGCTGGATGATTGGCTCTCAGTCTAGTGATGTTGGGAGGTGGCAGAGCTTTCAAACAGTGAAGGCTTTGGGGAATGGTTAGACCCTGGGGACACAGCTGTCAGAAGGAAGACTACAGTCATTTCCTATCAGATGGTTTTTTCAAAAGAACAAAACTGGCTCCTGTATTCCTCCTGCCTTTCTATTTTACCATTTAACCTCTCCCTCGAGCTCATACCATTGTGCCACATATCACAAGATACAGCTATGGTGTTTGAATGAGAAATGTTCCCCAGAGGCCCAGATATTTAAACAGTTGTTTTCCCGTTGGTGGCACTGTTTGGGCAGGTTTGATCTTGCTACCATTTTAGTGGTCTTGCTAAAAGTATGTCACTGGGGGTGGGCTTTGAAATTGTATAGCATTGCCTCACTTCCTGTTCTCTATCTCTCTGCTTCATGCTCATAGGTGAAGATGTGACCCCTCAGTTTCCTGCTGCCATGCCTCCCTAACGTGATGGATCCCCCTGGAACCATAAACTGAAATAAACCTTCCGTTTTGAGTCATGTTATTTTATCACAGCCAACAGAAAAGTAACCAGTACACAAGTTGGTACTAGGGGTTGGCTGTTGCTGTGAAGGGCATTACTGTGATTTTTGTTTTTTTGCTGTTTGTCTTAAGAACTACAGAGACTTTGGAAGTTTGGACTACACGGGTGGTTGAATGCTGTAAGCAGAACTACAAGGGCCATTTTAGTAGGATCCCGGGAGCCAGTAGAGTTGAGAGAAGTATGATTGTGGAGGTCCAGCTCAAGAGGTTTCAGAGAGGAATATTATCGACAGGGCTAGAAGCCATTCATTCCTATGGTATTTTGTCAGAGTCTGGCTGCCTTCTGCCCATATCTTGAGAACTTGCCTAAGGCTAAATTTAAAAATACTGGTTTAATTTCTTTGGTGGAAGAAATTTTAAGGCAGCAAAATATTACACAGGGTCACAATGAAAAGGACAAAAGGGACAAGAAATGCAAAATGAAGTTTGAAGAGAAAAGGAGCACTCTGAAGCTTGACGTTGCAGCCAAGATGTGTCTGAAAGGGAAGACCATAGTAATTATTAAGGAGATTAGCTTCCTGCTCTGCTTTGGAACAAAGGGAAGGACATTCTCAGGGCAAGATCTCAACCTGCTAACCTTCCAGTTTATGAAAGAAAGTATCCAGAGTTCACTGCTCCTAGGAAGGAACTGAAAGTACTGCTGCTAATATGATTCAAGGGGGAAGCAGGGTCTGTCTCAGGATAGTAGCTAAGCGTGGCAGTGTCAGCGTGGCAGTGTTAGCATGGCAGTGTCAGAGTGGCAGTGTCAGAGTGTCAGTGTCAGTGTGGCAGTGTCAGAGTGGCAGTGTCATGCACGTTGTGCTGGCTTTAAAGGCCTGAGTGGTCCAAGAGAGAAGGTCATAGATTCTTCCTCCAAAGTTTCAGAGAGCTGCTGAGGCCAGGCTATGTGTGGTTGGTGTCCCTCTGCAAAGCATACGGGGCCATTTCATGAAGCCGTGACAGTGGAAAATGGGTCGCAGTGAACCCCCTAAGTGTTGGAAATGCCAAGCTATGAGGCATCTGCCAAGGAGAGTTTCTACAGGAAGTGCACGAGCAGCCCAACGTGGGGGAGGGGCTGCAGGAGCAGGCAGTAAAGCTGGAGGGGCAGAGCCATCAAGTCTTCACACTGGACATGGAGCTATAGGATTTATAATTTGCCCCATAGCTTCCTGTCTTGCTTTGGTTCCGTATTTCCTCACTATGAGCCCATCCCATATTTTGTGCCATTGTATGCTTTAAAAGTATATAATTTTCATTTTGATTTTACAGGGAGTCAAAGTCAAGAAGTTGCCTTAAATGTCAAAATACTTGAACTCGAAAGCAATGTTGAGACTATGAAAGACTATAGGGACTTTTGAAGCTGGACTCTGTGGGACATTTTGTTTATGATACGGCCACATGCTGATGGAATTCAGGGAATAGCATGTGGTGATTTGAATGAGACATGCTCCCCATAGTCTTGATATTTGAAAACTTAGTTCCAAGTCAGTGGCATTGTCTGGGGAGGTGTGGTCTTGTTGGAAGTCAGCCACTGTGGGTGGACCGTAAGAGTTCATCACCTCACCCCGCTTCCAGTTCACTCTCTCTGCCTTGTATTCATGGTTGAGGATTCGATTCTCTCTCTCACCATCTGTTCTTACTATCATGCTGCTGGTCCCGTGTCTCTCTGTGTCATGATGGACTCTTATCCCCTGGAGCACAAATAAACTCTTTCTCTATAAGACACCTTGGTCTTAGTGTTTTATCATAGCAACAGAAAAATAACACATAGGTCAAGAGGACATTCCCCAGAAACAAAATCAATGTGGCTGCCTGATTTTTCAAGGTAGCCTTCCAAACTGTGAGCTATATCCTCCACCCCTTTTCTTTTAGGTATTACCACCCTTGGGTACTTTACCATAAAAAAAGAAAGTGGGTGGCAGCTTGACTTTTAGTATTGAGTCATAAATATTCTAATATATATTATATATATTAATATATAGTAAATATATATTATTGAGTCATAAATATTCTAATATTTATCTGATATTTGATTTACAAAAATATTTTCATATTCCTTGTAATTTTATTCTTATTTTATTATTTAAGGTTTCTCTTTTCTACAATTATGCATAGTGTGTGTGTGTGTGTGTGTGTGTGTGTGTGTGTGTGCATGTGTGTGTGCATTGTGTACATGTGTAAAGGAACTCATTCTTTTCTTCTCTGGTATTAAACTCAGACCATCAGTCTTGGTGGAAAGGATCTTTGCCAACTGAGCCATCTTACTCTTTGCCATTTCAATGGCTGTTTTTTGGTTTTTGGTTTTGTTTTGTTTGAGATATTTACTTTGTTTTAAAAAAAAAACCCGTAAGTGATCATGAGTTTCTACACAGTATTGAAGTACAATAGGGCACAGCCCTGGGACCTCTGTATATACTAAAGCAGCTAATTTTTTGCCTTTAGTTGTTGTACAAAAATAAAATCCAGTGAACAAGACATGTAGATTCTGACAGAAAATTCAGTCTCTACAGTTAAGAATGAGAACAGTGCATGGGTGGAAATGGTCAAATAATTTAAGTTAAATATTTTAATGAAGCATTAAAAATAAAAAGGTTCAAATTTATTTTTCCAACATAATAAGTTTTTTTAAGTCATGTTAAAATAATGTGCCATTAAAAAAATATCATTAACGTTGGTCACAGATGTTGTCAAAGGTACTGAAGTTAATTTTGACTTTTAGTATAGCTTTAAATCATAATAAAAATATGTTAGGTTTAGTTACCAAAGGAAATTTTACTGTTATAATTGGGGTATGTAAAAACAAGGACCTAAATTAATCCCCCAAGAAATCCCCCCCACACACACACATAAATAGAAAGTACAACAAACTTGTAAACATTCTAACAAAATTAAGTAGGCAATATAAAAGAAAGGCTAGATCTATACTGAAATGTAGTCTTTGATGTTCAGTGAATTTTGACTAGGAATCACAGAGAAGTTCTCCAGAGGAGGAAGCCATTGCATAATTCAAACCAACCTGAACAACAGGGCTCAGTGGTAGCTCTATGAGCTTCCTGAGTACATTTTATTCTCTTCATGGTGTCTTCTAGCACAAGGTTTTATTATTTTCATAAAGACCAATTTATATTGTATGCACATCTGTGTGTACCTGGGTATGTGCATGTGTGTGCATGAATGTGTGTGTATGTGTGGGCATGTGTCCTTTGTGTCCTAGCTAAGGAGTGATTACATATTGCAAGATCATAAAGATTTCTTCCTTTGTTTTTCTCCCAAGTGCCATAGCTTTTTCTTACAATGTATACACCAATGATTCCATTTTGAATGGATTTTTACATGTAGACTGCATAAATCTTTATTTATATATATATAAACTGTTTTACATATATACATATACATATACATATACATATACATATACATAATATACATATACATATACATATAAAACTGGGGGCTGAAGAGAAGACTAAGCAGTTAAGGTACTGGCTGCTCTTCCAGAGGACCCAGGCTCCATTCCCAGCACCCATATGGCAGCTCACAACTATTTGTAACACCTGTTTCAGGGATCTGACGCCCTCATACAAACATACATGCAGTAACACACCAATGTACATAAAATAAAAATAAATAAATTTTTTAAAACTAAACTGAATTTATTCCTTACTCTGCAAAAACGGGGAGGGGGAGGGCTGCTGCTATAATGTTTAACAGTTTAATCATTTTTTTTTCCTATAAATATTTAACATATAGAAGATTGGGGCTGGAAAGATGGTTCAGCAGTTATAACTGTGTGCTGCTTTTGCAGATGGTCTGTGTTCAGTTCCTAGGACTCCTGTCAGGTGGCTTATAACTACCTATAAAACTGCTCCAGGGGACCTACTACCCTTCCGTGTCCTTCAAAGCCACCTGCATTCACATGTGCACACCCATATACAGACATACACCTACACGCAATTAAAAAATAATATCTTTAAAAAATATATAGAAAATTGTTTATATATAATGTTTCTGGTTTTACTCATATATTAATTGTATATTAATTCAGAAAATACTAGAATGTTATCTAACTGCCCATCTAATAGTTTTGAGCCTAATGTACAAGTACAGTCTCTGGAAGAGTGGGTGATCTGAAAGGTCAGATGCTGCCAAAAGGTCAAGATGAAGGGCACCTGGGAAAGGCGCACACTGGGCTGGTTGGAACAAGAGCATTCTGCAATCTGCTATTGCAGCCTGGTGGGAAGACAGCCAGGGATGCTGAGAGGTTGCCACTAGAAAGACCATTTGTTGTGAAAATCAGAGAAATCGGATAGTGATTCTAGGTACAAAGGAGTCATAGAAGTACCCCACACAGTCAGTGGAAACCTGAGCATGTCTGAGGTGAGGAACCGGATCCTGAAGCTGCTCCAGGAAGAGTAACAGACCTGCCTCTCAGAGGCGAGCAGAACAACCGTGGTGGGAACTTAGGTTACACATAACTCAGCCATCAGAAAATCCCATTCCTTCCAGGAGTGACAGTCTCCATGAGGAACTTCCAGCACCAAGTCATGAATTTACTGAGAGCTGTGAATTCTTAGCAGCTGTAACAGAAACAAAAATATCCCCAAGTATCTTCAAATTAGAGTTGGCTGAAATTATATTTTATTCTATCATAGTCTTCTTCCTATTCTGAAGTCCTGCACTGTCACCTCTGGTGTAGACGCGGTTAGCACACTCCCATTCTAGCCACACAAAAGCATCTAAGAGATCCGTCTAGGACCCTGAACCCTAAGTGATGTGATCAGTGCCCCATTTTGCAACATTTTCAGCCTCCAGCCATCTTTGTGTATCCTTTCATTACACGGGGTAATGAAAGGGCAATCTGTCTCCATCTTCCTTGTGCAACTCTCCACAATACTAAGAAAAACTTACCAAACCTCCTTTCTCAAAGCATAATATTTTGATTACAAGAGAAATGCAGTTATGAAAGAAAAGACTCTCGTCTCGCAGGTACACGGGGCTGATGGTAAAGTTCTGTGACAGAGGACAGTGAACAGGTTCTGACATGCGGGTCAGCCTTCGTCCCACACAGCGATTCCCAGCAACAAGCATTTTCTCAGTAAGAACACGTAACCGCACTGTACTCGCTGGGTGTCTCGTTTTCCTCTGACATATTTTTCTGTTTATGTTTGTCACCCTCTTCCTCTCCTGAAGCCCTCCTTGTTTTCTTTACTGGATCTTGTTGTAATAAGAGGATTTTGTTCCTTAAACTGATTTGGAAAACTTCCTTCCTGGCATTGGGATTCCATCTTCAAATGTCATCATGAGAGATAATGGTCCATCGCTGGCTGTGGGGAAGGGTGGGGAGGAACAGAGGAGCTGTGGTTTTGCCGTGTGGGCCGGTTTGCACACACTTCACAAACACTGAGTGGTCCAGTGTGTGTCAACAGTGGCTGCACTGTTCATTCCTACAACACCCGGGCATTAACATGCGAGGGTCGTGGTTTCAAACCTGTCCGGATTTTCTAACCCATGCACTCTTTTTGACAAATCAGTGGATTTTCTAAAGAACTTAATTGCTCCAACAGAGTTGGATTGTGAGCAAATGCCAACTTCCTTGATCAAAATCCACTTCTCCTAGGTTATTGCACACTCACATCTTTCCAAGTCAGGTTTTGTTCAATTGCCTCCTTGTCTTGAAACACTAAAGATAAAATAAATGATGTTTACAGACATCTCTAGGGAAGGAGGAGACCCATGTATCTTAGTGTAACTTGCCTGTAAAACAGATCATGAGGAAGGAATATTAACCTCCCGGGGCCTGTTTGAATAAAACCTTAATTTCCAACAGAGTCTGCATGCCAAAAAAAATCAGAATTTTTGTCCTTGAGAAGACTTATAGGGAGCTGGGGAATGGCTCTGTGGGTAAAATGCCTGCCACATAAGCATGAAGACCTGAGTTCAGACCCTCACAACCCACATTAAAAGCCAGGTGCAGGGCAGGAGGGGTGACTCTGGGTTAGACCACTTGTTGCTCTTGCAGAGAAACAGGGTTCAAATCCAAGCACCTATGTGGTGGCTTTTGACTACCCATAATTCCAGATCCAGGGACTGTGTCATGCTCCTCTGACTTCCTCAGGTACCAGGCAGCCATAGAGTACACATATACACGTAGGCAAAACACTCATGCATGTAAGGTAACATGAATAAACCTTTTTTTTTTTAATATAAAGCCAGATTCTGTGAGGCATGCCTGTATTTACAAATTAAGAAGGCAGAGGCAGGAGGATCCTTGGGGCTTCATGACCTTGGTATTCAATTGAGATTCAGATTCATTAAGAGCCCTATCTCAAAAAATAAAGAGATATTGAAGTAAATACCCACCATTGATGTCTGGCCTACACACACACACACACACACACACACACACACACGCACGCACGCACGCACGCACGCACTCACACACGCACACACACACACTATGGGGACATGGGGAGCTTTGCAAGATTACTCACTGAAGAATCAGGACACACTGGGGCCAGGGACCCAAATGCCAAGATTCCAAAGCACCCCCCACCTTAGATCAATGTCAGACTTGGAGGTCAAAGATGGCATCTCAGTGTTCATTTCAGGCAGTGGCTCTGCCTTTTGATGTAGGCTCTTACAAGCAGAAATATATTGAGAATGCAAGAATTCCTCAGAACACTGGGAACAATATTCCCTCCTTCACCTCAGCTCCTTCTCAGTCTCTCTAAATCTGTGTTTGACTCTGACGAATGGGAGAGCAGACTAGACTGAAGTCAGTAGAAGGAGCTTTAGATAAAGTTACCACAGAGGTGTCTATACCTGGTGCATCTCATTCATCCGCCCACTGCTTTGATGAGTGTACACTGGCTGAGCCAGTTTTCTGTAAGGCAGTAAGTGGGACCAGATTCTGCAAACTATAGAGGATCTCACACTGTAGTGTTGGAGACAAACAGATAAAGAAACAAACTACAGCCTGAGTGATGTCCAACTCTGCAGGGTGTCACACAGGGAATAGAATTTGGCAGGTTTGGGGAGTTCTTCCCAGTACTAGAACAGAACTTGTGGAACTCGCACGCGCATGCGCGCCTTGTTCAAATGAAGATTCCCGATGCTGGAGGTCAGAAAGGAGACTAGAAGTCTCCCAGGCCCCAAGCTCTTGGTAACTGGTGATGTCAGTGTCCTCTGTGGGACAGGGACACTCAGGGAGAAACAAGGAACTGCAGGGAAAATATGCGTGGAGCCAGTGACCAGCCGTGTTTGGGAAGCCAGGCTGTGGAATTGGGGCTGTCTAGGAAGTACACATATACATAACGGGATACAAGTGAACTCTACCTAGCGGCTGCTCCCAGAGAACTTCTGCAGGGACACTTTCTCAGCCGTGCGCAGCCTGACTGCCCTTCGCTGCCAGTAAAGATCAGCCTGCCCTTCTGCTCACTCCACTTGGAGACTAACACAGGGAACAGTTTTGTCTTTCCCTGCTTTGAGTTCTCCAATTGAATGTACCTACCTCCTTACATTGGGCCTGGCCCCACAGTTTTGTGTGTGTGGAGGAGAAGGGGCCTAGACCACAGGGGAAATTCCCCTAGTTATCTGATTGGCTGATAAAAACGACAGGAAGCCAAACACTGGGCGAATATATGGAGGCAGGATCTTCCAGGCAGAACAGGAAGGGAAGAACAAGGTCAGACAAAACGGAGGGAGACAAGTTGGAGGGAGAAAGTGATGATGATGGAACTGACCCACATGGTCTGGAGGAGCCACAAGTAGCTAGGGATTTCATAGCTCAGCAATAGAGTGGTGAAGTAATATATTTGTCTTATCTAAGCAGTTACTGGTCTAGAAAAAAACAGTCAAAGACCTCTTACCAAGTCTTAACAAATGGGGCAAAGTAGTTTACCAGCTAAAGACAGAGGCTCTACACGACTGCTTAATCTCTCCAAGCAATACAGCGCACAAGCTATCAGCTGCAGAGGCTGTCACAGTGCAGATACCCCAGATCCAATGGAAGGTTGACTTGTATTAATGTTGGTGGAGAAACTGCCAACAGCAAGTCAGCGCTGTCCTTGCTCAAAGACTCATTGCCTGCTGAGAGCACTAAATAAAATGCCTTGTAAAAATGAATTTAGGTTCTATGTATTTATTTACAAATAGACTGAGCAAATGTGAATTTAATGTGTGTGTGTGTGTGTGTACACCCATATAGACCAGCAGAGAATGTTGCCCATCTTATTTTCTCATTCTCTGTCTTATTCTCTTGAGACAGGATCTCTCAACCAGAAGCTCGCAGTTTAGGTAGGATAACAGGCTTGCCACCAAGCTCGTGGGATACGCCCATCTCTCCTAGCCCCTCTCCTTAGAGGTTACATGCTTGCATGGTCATTCTCAACCTTTACAGAGAGTGCTGGGAATTCAAATTCAGGTCTTCATCCCTGCACAGTAAGTACCCTTTCCCACCGAACTGTATGCCTATCCCCTAGTGAAGAACAAGCCTGCCTCTGTCTTTAGGCTTAAACACCATCTTACAGTAAAGACAAACCAGGTTCATCTCTGTTCATGATGAAACCTCTGTTTCTGAAGGATAGGGCTCTGCCTCACCTGTAACCTTAACTACAAATGGTTCTGCACTGTCTGTCCAAGAAATGCCAATCATGTCTTTGCTTTAAAAAGGTAATAGACATCTGCAACCCTACCTTTGTTTCAAAAAGATTGTGACCTTGTTACAACCACCTTGAAATTGTATCTTTGTTTCAGAAGGTCCTTGACTAACTTGTTATACTTAAGTTCGGCTCCTAGAACCCCATCTATTTTGGCAAATCCCTCCTTTGGAAACCTTGTACCCTTGAGCTATAAAACCCTTGACTTCCTCATATCCAATGGGGACCTCTCAATCCTTGCCTTAGGGGGAAGCAACCGTGTACACGATATTAAAAGCTTGCTTTAATTAGTTTGGTCATGATGATTTGACTCAGGGACATTTCTCCTCATATCTTTGGGATTAATACTAGCCCCTAGTTATTTTTAATATTTATTTTTATTCTATGAGTGTTTTGTCAACATGTTGTAAGTGCACCGTGTGTATGCCCAGTGCCCAAAGAGGCCAAAAAAGGTGCTACATCCGCTAGTACTGGAGTTACAGGCAATTGTAAGTCACCATGTGGGTGCCAGGAACCCCGAAAGTGCTCTTAACTGTTGAGCCATTTCTCTAGAACTTCCCTACCCTCTTTAAAGGCAGGGTCTCACTGTGTAGCCTGGTTGGCCTAGAACTCGCTACGTGGATCAGAAGATAAGTGACTACTTTATGGCAGTACAAGTTTTGAATGTATTATTGAACTGTAGCATAGTTGAGATTTGGTGTGGTGATATTTCTAGCAGGTTTTTTTTTTTTTTTTGGTTTTTCGAAGACAGGGTTTCTCTGTGTAGCCCTGGCTGTCCTGGAACTCACTCTGTAGACCAGGCTGGCCTCGAACTCAGAAATCCACCTGCCTCTGCCTCCCAAGTGCTGGGATTAAAGGCGTGCGCCACCACCGCCCGGCTAGCAGGTTTATTGTTGTTGATAGTTAATATTTCGTTCTGGATATCCTCAGTCATTTATATTTCCATTATTTGAGAATAATTTTTAATTTCTATGTAAAATTTCTGTGTTGGACTTTTTAAGGCAAATAAATTGGATATATAGAATGCTTTTTAATGTACAGCCATTTTCACGACATTAATCCTGCCAACCCACGAGCATGGAGGAATCTTTCATATTCTGTATAGAGAGATCCACTTGCTTCTCCTCAGACTCCCCGCTTTTTAGGATTATAAGAACACCATAGTTTCTGTTGCGTTTTGTAGACCACAATACTAAGTATTGTCTTAATTCATGAAAGCACCAGCTGGCTCTGTTTTGTTACCGTCTCTGGATGGCTATATAGTAGCACAGGCAATAACCAAAGTTAGAAAGACTGCACAAATTAAAGGTTGCATACATAGTTGGTGGGCTTATAAAAAGGTTAAGTCAGCTAAGACTCACATTGGAAAGGAGCCTGGTCTCCATCAAAAGTTAAACACAGAATTACCAATGACTCAGCTATGCCTCTCCTAGATTTATGCCTAATAGAACTGAAAGATACGTTCTTTCAAAACTTACATGAATGTCTGTAGAGCACTTGTTCATAGTACACAAATGGGAGGGAGTGCTGTCAATTGATAAGTAGCTACACAATGTGTCATGTGTCTTTGTAGAGATGAAGGACAGCCTGTACATCTGGGCTAGTGAAGACAACAGGCTCCCCTTACATAAAGGGTACTGCACCGGGCACTTGATGGCTCAGTTTCATTAGCATGGCTCAATCGTGTAAGCAGGTAATTCAATGGACATTTCCGGCTTTGTTTTTTGAGCTGAAGGCCACCTGCAATAACAGAGCCCATGTTATCTCCAAGCTGAGGTTGAGCCATTATTATTTCAGAAAGTACTTTGTGTGTTTCTTGCTAATGAGCAACACAGTGAGAAGCTGAGAAACACATTCTTAAGACTAAATTTTTTTCCCTCCTAAAATTAATTCTTTCCCCACCAAAGCTCAAATCTGGCATCAAAATGCCATTAACCTTAAAGGGTGTGCCTACGAAGGAAAAAATTTAATTATAAGAACTACCTCAGAGGAAGTTGTTTTTAAAATGAGTTAAACACAATGATTTACTTGACAGGCAAAATAATCCAGGGAAATTTATTTAAATGATAGCTGAATGTCTTTCAAGAAGAAAATAAAGTAGACCAATTGCTCTTAAAGTACAGTAGCTTTTGTGATGAAACAGTAAGTGTGATTTTGAAAAGTTCAAACAATCAATAACAGCAAGGAGAAGTAGTATTAATATTTCGAATCCCTTTGCATAGAATGTATCCCCATAATGCTCAGTCTCCTGAAAGAATAGAAGGGCTGCTCAATAAAGCATGTCCCTGAGTCAGGAAACCAACTTCCTTACGTTGTAGCCCTCATCTTCAACAAATAACTTTCTTCTCATACACTCAAAAATAATTCTAGGTGCTGGCGAGATGGCTCCGTGGTTAACATTCGCTGCTCTTGAAAAAGGAACCCAGGTTTGGTTCTCAGTACCCACAGGGTAGTTCACAACTATCCAGTTTGGGGCAAATCCAATGTCCTCTTCTGCCTCCACGGGCACCAGGCAATTGCAGTGTATATACATGCATCAGACAACCTGCACATACATGCCAGTCAGAAACACCCTGAAACCATGTAAAATAAAGTAAGTAATTCTAATACAAATAAAAGTTAATTCTATTAGTCCCTTTAACTTGTGAGAAGACTTTCAATTTTGTGTAGGATTGTTTGTATAACTCCCCAGATTAGTTGAGAATAAGTGTTTTCCCTTTAACTCAACAAAAAAAGGAATTATCAACAGTGTGTTCCAAGGTGAGGAGTGAGCATGTCTATACATTTTACTTTTCTCCCTACCAACAAGCTTGTCTAAAAGTCTCTACTGCTTTCCTGTGGACTCACGTATAGAGTGTGGGAATGTTGTAGGAAGGTAGATTCTTTGCTGGGTTTTATGGACTCCATTCAAGTGCTTCTCCAGCTGTGTTTAAGCACTGGGTTTCTAAGCTCTTGAGAAGTAATCAGTTTTGATAATCCTAAAACCCAAAGTAAATTTTCTTTTCTGGAGATTACTCTGGTTGCTAGCACAGGTTAGTTGGCCATTGAACTATCTTTTAGCACCCTGACATCTAAAAGTGAAGCTGGGTTTTCCTTGACGAAGAGGAGAGACCTGAAATACAACCCACAGCCTTCCGGCAAGGATGAGAGTTCTGATTACCTTACTCTCAAAAAATATACATCCTGTCTTATTCAACAGTTATTTCACTGTGAAAATCTGGTTTGTCAAAATTGTATAAGTCTCTTTAAAACCAAGATTTTCAAATGCATTTTTTTTAATATAACACAATGTTTGATCACTTTGAGAATAACCAATACAACCAAGAACACATATGTTCTCAATCGGTGTTTGTTTTGATTCATAATAAATGTAAGATGACATTTAAAAATTTGGTGACTTAATTTATGGGAGATTTCCAGTCGGGCAATTTTATAGTAGCTTATTTACTTTCCTTAGTATAAATTCTAACTATACACTAGCGCCTTAGAGCCAGGAGTTTGCTACAAGTTGAGGCTTTATGTTATCTACATAACTGGGATCAGTCAGTTAACCAACGGTGCCTCATTTTCCTGTAGAGATGGTAAAGAACAAAATTAGTCAAAGTACATGGCTTCGTGGTCAGCATACTGATATGTTTTCAATCATATCTCAGCTGCTGTTGCCTCCAGTGATACAATTCTAACCACTGTGCCCTTTACCAAGGAGCCCGGTTCTCCATCAGTTAAAAAGATGTTCTCTTCTTTGCAAAACCAACTCTGAGGGGAAACACGGCATGGTGGGGACATTTGAAATGGTAGATAGCTAAAGAACTACAGTGCACATTTGTGACACATCCAAGTTCCAAGAAAATGACACAACAGCCCAAGAGTAAAACATTCGTTTTACTGGGTAAAAACATTCGTTTTGTCAGGACCTGCTGACTTCCCAGTGGCCAATCCCTACTACCCTGGGAACAGGGTGCTGAAGAATTGCAAGAAGATGATGTGCCTGTGTTTGCAGTCATCTGATTCCTGTGAGCTTTACAATGTGGAGGACAAAGGGATTATTTGTGAGTGTGTCAAGAATGTGTTTTCCCAGGTTCCTAAAAAGGAAATAGAAAACATGCCTCATTATGCAGAAAAACTAGAAAAATATAGATCGAATAAAAAGCCAAGCACTATACTAAGAATACGCTGCTATTTTATAAGCAAAATTGGTAGCTTATAACAATTACTATATAGTATTTGCTACAGTCATGGGTTGGCTGAGGCATTCTTCTGTGAGTATTGCCTCTGGTTACTCAGGAGGCTGCCTTTAAATAAGAAATCCAAGATGGCTTCCCTCATGCCTGAGAGATGGTGCTGGCTAGTAACTAGAGCCTCAGCTATCTTGGTGAGGTCTCTCATTCACTACTAGATGGGCCTGGCATCTTTGTTAGCTTGGTTGCCTACAAGTCCCAGAAGGGCAAGAATACAAAAGCCTCTAGCACACATACACACATACACACACACACACATACACAGACACACCACACACAGAAACACCACACACAGACACACACACACATTCAGCAATAACAATTGGTGAAAAGAATGACCATGAATTTGAAGGACTGTAGGAAGGGTTATACGGGAGGATTTGGGGGGAAAAGAAAGGAAAGGAGAAATGTTATATTATTATAATACCAAAAATAAATTAAAAATTAATAACAACAAAAATAGGGAATTCTTTCCTGGAGAATGTATAGGAACAGTGTCACACAGACAACAGCAAGCTTTTCTGTAAGTCAAGCAGTTATCTGTGAGACCATCATAGAGGGCCAAGTGATTTCAGGCATTTTCACAAATGCCAGTGCCTGATCAACTCAAGGAGAGCAATGGGAGATGGTTTTGTGCACTGTGTATTCAGATGCCGATGTCTATGCTCAGAGCTCTGAATGCAGTCCAGACGTTGGCACTGGAGTTATCATTGGAGCATCTCCTGTCTCAACGATGTGTAAAGATTGTTTTCCATCACCTCTGATTGGTTAATAAGGTGGACAGGAGAAGAGAATCAGCCAGCTAGGACTTTCAGTTGTAGTCAGGGAGTCCAGGAGGGAGAGAGAGAAGGAGGGAGGGAGAGATGGAGAGAGAGAGAGAGAGAGAAGAAGAGGAGAGAGAGAGAGAGAGAGAGAGAGAGGAGAGAAGCAAATTGCTATGAGGTCATAGGAGAGTCAACAAGGACACAGATGGAGCAGGAACAGCCAGTGCAAGCAAGACCAAAATGGCAGGTAATGCCACGTGGCTGGAAAGTAAGCCAGGTCAGCATGGTCAGGTTAGAATAGCTGACTATACTGCCTGAAGCTTTTATATAAATACCAGGTCTCTGTGTTATTTATTCAGGCACTAAAGTGGGCTAGAGCAGAGGTAGAAAATGCCCTGTCCTTATTTGGGAGCAAGGGGAGGGGTGCATAGAAACCCCTCTGGAATTAACATTTGCAGAGAAGTACATAGGTGCAGCCACACGTGGGTGCCTTTCTTTTCTTTTAACATTTGCTCTTGGGCTCAATGCTTCCTCTCTCATACAACCATACGTACCAACTCCCAAACCATCGTCATCAGAACCTATTTAGTCTCTTTCCTATCTTTCCACAGTTCTGTAATCGTGTGTGGACACATAGTGCACACACATGCAAACAAGGTGCCTTTGGCCATTGTTTATTTTATTAATACCAACCCACATGATACATCACCCCTGTCCTGTGCTGACTCAGTTTATCAACGCCTTCTGAAGTCTTTCTTGCTGGCCAGCATAACTCTAGTTCATTCTTCTTGATAACTGTGTTGCCTCATCTCAGAGATGGGCGATAATTTATTCAGCCATTCCCCTGGTCTTAGAAACATTTCCTAGCCTTTACACAACAATTTGCGCAGAAAACAAACGTGAAAACAAACAATGACCCACACAATACGCTCTGGTAATTTTATTCCCATTGGAGGTTTCTGGAATGAGACTGCTGTTTGGGTTTTGTTTGTTTGTTTTAGTTTGGCATTGGTTTTTGTATTTTGTTGCTGCTTTGTGTTGGCTGTCTAGACACTGAGTCTAGAACTCTGTATAAGCTAAGCAAGTACTCCACCGCTGACCTGTGCCCCTATCCCTTTTTTATTTCTGAGACAGTCTCATGAAGCTGCTGAGTTGGCATTGAGTAGTTCTCTTTCTACCCTAGACAGTCCTTGAATTTTCAGTTGCCTTGCCTCAGCCTCCGAAGTCTCTGGTGTTATACCCCTATACCTCCAGGCCTGGCTGACAGTATGCGTGTTTTACCTTTGTATAGACACTGCTGTGTCTCTAAGAGAATATCACATCTCTTGGTCCATTCATGTCTGTCGTCACACTCCCTTTCCCATAACACTGCCATGCACTAAACACTGCAGACTCTATATTGTCACCAAGCTGCTGAGCATAAAGACTGATGTCACTGTCAGTGTGTTCTGTTCACTGTTGTGGTCCCCTCAACCCTTGGAGAACCATAAGATTTTCATGTTTCTTTGCCATTACATAAATGGCGTGTACATGTTTCTTACCCTTTCCCATGTTCCTCTTGTCAAATTATTAATGATTTGCCACATATTCTGTGGGTATAGCCCCCATCTGTCATGACCTGTTGTATTTCTTATGCTTCCTCTGTCTTAGGATGTAGTCATTTACAGTCCGCTGTATCTGTCTTCCCTTCTGGAGGTTTTGACGTGCCAGCTTCCTGCCTCAGCGTGGTACCACGTTACATACTGGATCTTCTTGCAAAAGCTCTGCTCTCCTTCATTTATGACTCATGCACACATCTGACCTACCCCACCGAATGTGCAGCACTTATCAGAAGCCAGGACGAGAGCTAGAGAACTTGGTTACCCAAGTTCAAGGAATCTAGAGAAAGTTGTCTGCCCTGTCTCTAGTTGTTTTTCCAAAATGATATGCCTTTCTCTTGGAAAGAGATTTTTCTCTAAAAGTGTAAGAACACTTATCCAATTATCAGAAACAAATGAACAACCCACTACTGTGTCATCACCGGTAAAATACACACACAAAGAGGGAACTCTGTAGCTTGTGGCAGTGCCTTCCCACTCACCATCATGGCCCATCTTCCATAGGGATATCATCTTTCCATTACATCTCTATGTATTTAGCATGGAATAATTTTGCTTGTTACTATTTTAAGAGAATTTTTTCCATTCCTATTTTAACTCAGAGAATAGAGAAGAAATGTTTTCAAATAGTTTTGGATCCATCTGCTTTAAAAAAAAAAAAAAATTCTCCAAATGTTGTCTTGCTTTATAATCTCACATCTATTATCTGCAAAAAGCAGATATTTTTACTTCTTCTTTTCCAATGATTACTCCTATTTTCAAATTTGTTGCCACAAATTTTTAAATTGTATTATCTTTAATACTTTTAGTCATTTTATGTCTGCTCTTTCTGCTTCTCTTTAAAATATTATTAGTAGTAATTATTAATTACTAATTTGTTTTCTTCAAGACAAGGTTTTTTCTGTATAGCCCCAACTGTCCTGGAACTTGCTATAGACCAGGTTAGCCTCAAACTCAGAAATCTGCCTGCCTCTGCCTTCCCAGTGCTGGATTAACACGCCACCACTGCCCAGCTCTTTCTGCTTCTTGATTCTCTTTCATTTTGCTTTTTCTTTTTAAATAACCCAGACCTGGTCATGGTCACATTCAAGCTGTACAGACATTTTTATACAAGATTTTAGATTTAGTTGTACATTCTATATTTAAAAAAAAAAAAAAAACACATTATTTAGACGGGCAGTGGTGGCACACGCCTTTCATCCCAGCACTTGGGAGGCAGAGGCAGGCGGATTTTTGAGTTCGAGGCCAGCCTGGTCTACAGAATGAGTTCCAGGACAGCCAGGGCTATACAGAGAAACTATGTCTTGAAAAACAAAAAACAAAAAACAAAAAAAACAAAAAAAACAAAAAAAAAAAAGAAAGAAATTAAAATAAACATATTTTATTTAGCTTTATTATCCATTTTAAAGATTAATTTTACTTTTTAAGGTGTGTGTGTGTGTGTGTGTGTGTGTGTGTTTTCCAGTGAGTGTAAATGTCGTGAGAGGCCAGAGGTGTCAGATCGCTCTGGAGTGAGAGTGACTGGGGATTGCGAGCTGCTCAGTGTAGATTTAGGAACTGTGCTCAGGTACCTACAAGAACAGTATATGCTCATAGCATCTGAGCCATATCTCCGCCACACTTTTTAATGTTTTTTTGTTCATGTGTGTTCATGTGTGTCTATGTGCATGTATGTGCAAGTACTCATGGAAACGAGATATGTTAATTATAATGCTTTTATCCTTGGATTTGGTGAGGTTTTATTTTATTTAAGCCATGCCAACCTTTAAAAAGTTCTGTGTCAGGATCATAGGAAGGGGGCTACTGTATTATATTGGTCATCCATTAAAATAAAGACTTCAGCTGGGTGAGGTCAGCCGTAGCTGTCATCCCAGATAGTGGGCCATTTCCAAATGTGCATTCAGGATACAGAATACAGAATAGCCCCAAGGAAATGTACTAAGGCAGATGACAGTGGACAGTGTGTCCCCAGGAGTGGGTGGTTAGAGCTATGGCTGTGAAAAAAGTTTATACCCTTTGTCAGAACCTCAATAACTCCCTTAATGTGAGAGGATTTGTTCTTTAAGATTTATTTTATGTTTTTGGTGCACCCAGAATTCTGCCTGCGTTTTTGTCCTTATTTCCCTGTGTGGGGTGCAGTTCCTAAGGGAGGCCAAGGGGGGCCCCATTAGTTTTTTCCCCTGGAGCGGAGCTACAGAGGGGCCCTGTGAGCTGGCCATGCAGTGCTGGGAATCGAACTACCCGGAAGGGAAAGTCCTGACACTTTGAGACCCGTTTATACTCTCCCAAGAATTTTCCTGTGTGTGCACAGGACTTTCCAGTTTTCCTTTTTGCCTCATCACCCCCCCAAGGGGGGGCAGTTAGCTTTTGTGAACCTGCCATCCCATCCAGGAATAATCCTGGGGTATGAGATTCAGTTCCCCCCAACGTAAAAAAAATAATCCAGTTTCCCTGACTCCTAACTAGTATTGCTCTGCCCTTTTTTCCCAGTTACAAAAAACCAAATAGAGCCCAAGCCATTTCAGGGTTACTCTCCCCCAAAAAGATAAAAAGTCCCAGGCCCCAAAATCTACTCGCAGGCATTTTAAACTCCAGCCCTGGCTCGGAAAAAATTCCTGAACCCTGCCAAGACAACCCCAAAAGTAGGGGTATCAAGAGTGAAGCTAAACTTAAAAAATTTAATCACAAAAAGTTTTTAAAACAAAAAACACTTGGGGCCTGATCTCGGGACCACACTCAGCCATCACTTTCTGTTAGTGGGGCCCGGGGCTTTGGCTTTTTCCCTTTCCCCGCCTCCTGGGGGAGCTACCATTCTGTTTTATGAACCGGGTTTTTACCCTGGAGCTGTCATGTTTTCTTTCCCTATGTTTGCTTCCGATTTTAAAAAATTTTTTTCCGGGTTTTTTTTTTTTCCCTTTTTTTTTTCCCCAAACTAAGGGGAAATAAAATTTTTGGTCAACCAAAAAGGGAAAAATGTGAAACCAGGTTAAATAGCAAAGGTAGTCCCAAAAAGAAAAAATGAACCCCATGGGATGAATAAACCCCTTTAAAAAATTTCCCCGGTTTTAAAAAAAATTAATTTTTTCTTTTCGGGGGGGGGGGGGGGGGGGGGGGGGGGGGGGGGGAAAAAAAAAAAAAGGGGGAGAAAAAAACAGCCTTTTAAAAAAGGGGGTTTTCCCAAAACCTTTAAACAACCCAAAATACTTTTAAAAAAAACCCAAAAAATTTTTTCCCCTAAGTTTCCCCGGGTTTAAGGGGAAAAATCTAAAAACCAAGAAAGGGGTTAAAAAAAATTAAAAACCCCCTGGGTGGGCCGGCCTTAAAAAAAAAGGGAAAATTTTGGGCAATCCCAACCCGGGGCTTTTTAAAAAATTTACAAACCCTGGGGCCCCCTGGAAGAAAAAATGCCCCCGGGGAAAAAAATTTAAAACCCCCCGCCCTTTTAAAGAAAACCCCAAACCAAAGGAAAAAGGGGCCCCCCCCCCAATAGTTCCCCCCCCCAAACAGCCCCTTCCCTTAATCCGTTAAAAAAACCCAAAAAAAAGAAGCAAAAAAAATAGGGGGGGCCCCCTTCCCCCCTTTCCCCAAATTTTCCCCAAAAAAAATTTTTTTTTTTAAAAGGTTTTTGGGAAAAAAAGTTTGGTTTTTTCCCCTTTTAAAAAGGGGGGGGAAAAAACCCCGGGGGAAGTCGGGGAAAAGGGGGGCCCAAGGGGGGGAAAAAACCCCCCAATCGGAAACCCTTTTGGTTTCCCCCCGTTTTTTCCCCCCGCAACCCCGGCTTCCCAAAAGGGTTTTTAAAAAAGGGGCCAAGAAAAACGGGGGCAAGGGGAAGGGGTTTTTTGCTTTTTTTTAAACCCCTTTTCCAAATTTTTTTGGGGGGGGCCCTTTTTTAAATTTTTGGGGGGTTTTTCCCCAAAATGTTTTTTTGGGGGGGCCCCCCCCAAAAATTTTTTTTTTTTTTTTTCCCCCAAAAATTTTTTTTAATTAAGGGCCCCCCCTGGGTTTTAAAACATTTCCCCTTATTGGGGTTTTTCCTAGGGGGGGGTTTTTTTAAAAAGTTTTTTTGGGTTTCTGGTGAAAAACCCCGGGGGGTTTGCCCCCCAAAATTTTCTAACAATTTTAATTTAATTTGGGGGGGAATTTTTTAGTTTTTTAAAATTTGGGGTTTTGTTTGGGGGGGTTTTTTTAAAGGGGGTTTTTTGGGGGGGGGAAAAATTTTTTCCCATTTAGCCCCCCTTTTTAAAAAATTTTTTCCCCCCTTTTTTTCAGGGGAAAACCCTTTTTTTCCCCCCCAAAGTTTAAATTTCCCCCTTAAATTTTTTATTTAAAATTTTAAAACCCCCCCCCTTTTTGGGAAAAAAAATTTGGGAAAATTTAAAAACTTTTGTTTTTAAATTAAACATTAAAAAAATTTTAAAAATTTTTTCCCCTTAAAAACCCGTTTCCCCAAAAAAAAAACCCTTTAATTTTTGGGGACCCCTTCGAAAAAACCCTTCCCAAATTTAACCCCGAAAAAAAATTTTTAAATTTTGGGGAAGGGAAACCCCCCCCCTTAAATTTTTCCCCCCACTTTGACACTTTTTTCCCCCCCCAAACCCAAAAAACCCCCCCCAAAAATTTAAAACCTTGGGGGGGAAAAAAAATTTTTTCCCCAAAATCCCCCGGCCCCTTTTCCCAAAGTTTTGTCCCCAAAGGGCCAGGGGAAAAAAACCCCCGGGGGGGGGGGGGGGGGGGAAAGGGGAAAGTTTCGGGGAACCAGGGAAAAAATTTTTTGGGGGGGGGGGGGGGTTTTAAAAAGGGGTTTAAAAAGTCAAAAATATATTTTTTAAAACCCCAATTTAAAAAAAAGCTTTTTTGGGAAACAAAAAAGGGGAAAAATTTCCCCCAAAAAAAGAATAAAAACCAAAAAAAAAAAACCAAAAAAAAAAAAAACCCATTTTGGGGGTCTACGAGATGGATAATTTGCAGAGGATATGGACAGGGAGAACAATGTAACCAGTTGGGAGAGTGTGGTTTTAGGTGACGCAGCTTGGGACTGACATGTTGGTGACCCTGCATGTGAGTCCTTGACACTAGAAAAGACATTCTTTGAGACAATTTGAAGAGAACCAGGAGAACATGATCTTCTCCCTACATCTTCAGTCAGGTGATATGTACACTTGGTCCCATAGGCATCCTTTAGCACAACTGGTGTCTGCTCTCTTCCCAACCCAGTGGCCAAACAGCATCAAAAAGGCAACCCCCACGATGGCATCCCACTGCCTCAGCTGTGGGTGATGGGTGGGTAGATAGAAACTGGTGTTAATCCAGGGACAGGCTAATTACTTGGGAGGACTGGTCTCCTGGGAGATGTTTTCCTGAAAGTCACACAGTATGGAGATCTCAGGGCTCTCATTCTAGTCCATCTCCTTGGAAAACTATGGCAAAGTGAGTGGGGAAGCAGACTTGGTTATCTCAGGGGGACACAGCCACTGGGAAAACCAGTCTGGCTAGCCTGAGCTGATGACTGACACTGATATAACTCAAAGGCTCAAATTAAAGCATCACAAACAGGAAACTGGAGATCTGGGGCCTCTAAGTACCCAGACTGGTTAATAACAGATTTCCAGCTCTTACCCCTCCATGTTACTCACTGGGCTGAGGTAAGTAGATCGGAACACAACATACAAGGCTCTTCTCAGACATGCTCACATCCTAAGAGAATGAGTTCCTGTTCTCACCTGTCCTTTGGTCTCTGGATTACAGCCGACCGACATTTCCAACAGATGGTTAATTGGACTATGTAGGAATGGGGGACTTCAGAGAAGTTTCATAATGGCAGCCATATTCTTACAATGGACAAAGGAGAGCAGCAGGAAAGCGCTCGTTACTCAGTGGATAATCTGAACTCTGGATGCATGTTCAACCTCCATGTGAGGAAGAGATGGCTGCACCTCGGGCCAGAGTCATCAGAGAGGACATGGACAAGTCTTCCCTCCACATTACCCAGTCCAAACCTGACATTCTAGGTACTATGGCTTGCAGTTCACCAGGAAGCCTAGTCTTGTTTGCTCCAGCTACCCCACTGTGGATTAGTAACAAGTACCCATAGGGAACTCAGCTGTAAAAACGTCGTAGGAGATCAGACACCTGACCCAAATTCTCTGAGCAAAGTAAAAGGGACTGTCTTTACACTCCGGATTTGAGAGAAGTCAAGTGAGTTTCTCTGTTTTGGAGACCCTGTTGTCAGTCAAGGCTGTCTCTCCTTTGATGGTGAGTAATCTTCATGGTGCTCTCTTTCTTGGTCTTTGACTTAGAAGGTCCAGAGGGATGGCTCTTTGGCTGTGATCCTGGTTTTAGAGGACCTGCCCTTTGTTGGATGGAAACAAAAGTTCACTAGGAAGGAAAAAGCCTCTCCACCTAGGAATTTGGCTTCTCCAAGACTTTACATATCCCACCGGGCCAGCAACACAGTTCCTTTCTCCTCTTGCCCTTTCTGCCCTATTCCCCAGCAGAATATTTGTGTGTGTGTCCTTAAATCACCTGATGTCATTGATGATTATGAATTGTAAACTTCCTTGGGAGAAGAGTTTGAAGAATTTGGCCTCATAAGTCTAAGAGAGAGTCATTTTCTAGATTCATAGACTAAGCCAGCAAGTGCACGGGGGTTGAGGCAAGGCAATGACAATTTGTTTGTTTCCACTGATGACTGAACTTACACAGATACAATCTAGATATGTGTGTGTAAGTTATGGAATTTTTAGAGCTGGTGCTTGAACTAGGTTGCCAACACTACCTTAAAGGAATTGAAGTTCGTCTCAGTGTCTACAGATGTTACCACCACTGGCAGGATCCAGGGCTTTCCATGTTCTTGCCTGATGCTAGCCACTCCTGACTTGGCCCTGAGACAGTGGCTATAATTGAGACATGGCTAGTCTTTCTATCTGCTGAGAACATCCACTCTTCATGACATTAGTGTAGAAGAAAAAGCTGTAAGGTTTAGGTCATCTGGGGACACGCACAATTTGGACCAAGGTGAGATTGCTAGGGTCTGAGGTTATCATGGGAACTACAGCACTCTGAGGCTAGCTCTGCTATTTAACAGAACTTGAAGACTTTAAGTTAGCCCAAGCTAGCCTCCTTCTCCTGGATAACAGCATCTGTAGCATTTTTTCTTTAGAACATTTCTGCCTTGCATTTTGATTTAACCCTGGCTCCCATTGATTGTAAATATATAAAAGCTGGGACTCTTCTCTTGGGCACTGACTATGGTATTGAAAGTACTCAATAAATGTGTTCTATAAATGGTGGACGAATGGATAATGAATGCGTAGATTGTTGTCCATTGTTGTGAAAACTAAATGTGGTAGCCAACACTCCAAAGTTTACGGGGAAGGAAGGCTTAGCTCGATCCAACTTAGCAATGAGTCCTTCTGTCATCTCTTCCCTGGTCTCTTTTGATCTTTAAAGCGAAGTTTACTGAAGACTACCTGTGTTCCTTTCAGACTCTGGATGGAGTCCTAGATTATAGGAAAAGCCTCAATACATCTTTCGAGAAGACAATCTAAAAACTACACATAGTAAAGTACCGAAGCAGAGCCTGTAAAGAGTGCCTCCCAGTACCTGCTTGGGGGAGTTAGAAAGGGTCCATGGAGAGAGAAGTGTCTGGAGTTCTTCAGAGTGATACTCTCAGTTAGCTTGCAGTGGGGCAGAGGATCTGCCTTAACCAGCTGGGCGTGTTGGACAAGTTGCTTTCTGCTCAGGCTTGGTTTTTGCATGTCAAGTACAGTTAGCATATGGGTTTCTGCCAGGGCTCAGGACAGTGACATGGGTATATCATTTGGATGCAGGCAGTGGGAAGTGAACAGAGATGGATTGTTATGGGAACTATGAACAATCAAGTTTCAGCATGTATTAGGACACCCCATTAAACAATGACCCTCTTTTTCACTAGTGTTCAGGAAAATAAGAAAAACTTAAGTCATTTTGGAAGCTAATTATGTCACCTTTGAAATGATAGACATGAAATCAGAGGCTAAACATAGAACCGGGAACATAGGGCTCTAAACGATACCCAGCTGGGAAGACTTCGGTGTGGCATATTCACAAACAGGAAAAACTTGGGGCCTGGAGCAATCTAGGAGAAGCTGGACTCCCTCTAAGCTAGAGGAAGAGCAAATCTGAGCCTACCCTCTGTTCTTTCTGAGACTCCCATGGGCAAAGTAAGAAAAAGATGGAATATGGTCGGTTAGAGTGTGTGCTTTAGGAAACTGTGTCCCTGGAGTCACAAGGCCATGAACAAGCCTGATCTCCACTAATATGGGGTAGGGAGCATCTCCTGCTCTGAGCACAGAAAGAATGAAGATGTGAAACAGATTCTGACAGACAGGCTGATAATGAGACCCAAGGGTAAACCTGAGAATGGATGCTTCTAGAAGAGTAGGGGTATTAATATAGCAATTACCACCACTAACAGTTGCTTGAAAGGAGCTCACATAGTTTCTGGGTTTATGCAAGGGTGGAGTCATGTAAACATGGAGATATGGTTATCCCAAGCTTTACCCATAACAACTGCAAAGAAAGCAGTTACACAGTCTGGTCCTAGCCTTCCTTTTGTTAAATAAGGGTGTGCTGGCCACAACTTACATAGTGAACCTTTATAAAATGTGTGTCCTCATCAATAATTGGTGTCATTCTAACTTTCCTGAGATCTTCCATGTCTCTGTCGAAAGCGAATAAACCAGAGGTTGACCGTCTCCTATGATGTCGCCGGGTACCTAGTAGAACATCTGTAAATACTGCAGCACATGGCTGAGTGGGGAGATTTGATATCTCCCACATTACGGAGCTGGAAAACCTTGGTCTCTACCAAGAATTGCCCTGTGGAGACCCTACTTAGATACATCATGCTATGTACTTGTACTTAGCTAATGAAAGACTTAGAGTTGAGCTAGTTTTAAAAAAACAACCGAGGCCAATGTGATGTAATGTATATATAGCAATTTCATCTCATAATGCAGAATGCCTTTAGTATTTATGTGGTTGAGGCTTTTTCTAGAGATGATTTTATTAAAATCAGATGAAATCTGGTCCCTATTGTGGCATTCAGCCGTCTTAGAAAACCCTACAAATATGCCGGGGGGGGGGGGGGGTGTCAAAGACCGATGCAAACAGGGCCGAATAATTCTTCTGAGTCAGAAAGAACGCTTTAGCTGTTCCTTGCCACAGGAAGCCTTGAGAATGCTAGCCTTCATTGTCGGATCAAGAAGAGAACAGACCTCCTCTCCTGATTACATTGCTCTGTCAAGACGTATAAGAGTTCAATGGACTCACAGTGCTCTCGTGAGCTGGCTGAGTAACCAGGCTAGAGCCAGCCTTGAGTTCTGTGGGCTTCCTAATGCTTCCCACCTGCCTCTGCAGAAAATAAACATTCCAGGATCCAGCCACAGCATCAGAGGCTGGCTCCCAAAGAGTAGAAAAGCCATAGAGTAGTAGCCTAATACTGAGAACATGGCCACTCTCAAAGAACGGCCTTCTATCCTCCAGCCAGCCTCCCGACCTGATCCTACCCCATCTCACCTCATGGTGGTTCCTCTACATCACTTTGTACTGCTGCCCTTCCACACAGGTCCTCATCACCTATCATTCCAGCCTCTAGCCATGTGAGCCGTCCTTGCTGCCATCTCTCCTTCAGGGTCCAACTCATGTTCCTTCTGACTTGAAGATTTTCCCAGCAGCCCGGCCACCCTTCCTCTAGGTTGATGTCAAAGTAGGGATAGAAATGATTTGTTCTTGAGGGAGAGGGTTAACATCAACTGCTAGTGTAACCAGAGATATAGTTGGTATATTCCAAGCTGTTGTTAAAGTTTCTTTGCTTAGGGAGATGTTAAAAAAGCCAACCCTCCTCCTAAGGTCTGAAGGGCAAAGTGAGGTATGATTCCACCAGTCTTCATCCTGGAGTCAATGAGTTTAATAGACGTACTCACAGGGCAGTGAGGGGTATGGGCAGGAGTGTGAGTGGCCTTAATGCAGCCACACTAGAAGCCTACCATCCTGGATGAGGACTTCCCAATGGACCAATAGATGGAATCCTCCTCCCTAGACCTTTCCAGCCTATGTACTTCTAGCCCCTCCCTGATGTCACATGCAATTGAGGCAGCACACAGCTGGCTAGGAGGAGGTTCACACTCTGGAGAACCCCTTCCCCATCCCACCCCCAGCCCTCCTCCAATGAAGAACATCACAGTCAACAAGACAAGCTGCAGTGATCGTTTGCATAGCAACACAGCTGAATTCGTGAAGATAGCGTCAGTTTGTGATAGTCCTGTATGGCCCAGGGTTATCTCTTGAGCTCCAGAGCATCTTAGCATTTCAGAAATGACAAAGAAATTGTTGTGGGGAGGCAGCTGCTGAGAAGCAGTGTGGGTCTACTATTTGCTGATGCTGGTCTAAACCTCTTGCCTTGGAGGTAGTATATAATGTGAATTATTTTTACATTATCTCATTTTATTCAACAGTGTGCAGATCATATTAGTTTTCAAAGAAATTTCTGATAGAAATGACCACGGAAGATGTCATAGGGAATCATTTGTCATTCTTGAGGGTCTCAAGGGGACCCTCAAGCTCCCCTTCATTCTTGGGTTTGCATTGATATGTCTCCAATGAATACGTTCAAGAGCACCCCAGAAGTGATATGATTTCTTCATGCCTTTCATATATCCACATATACACATACGTAAGAATAAACATCTTACTCCTATCTATTTCATATATAAACCAGGTTGCTAATTCATTTTACACCTGAAGTTTTTCCTCAGACCACACTCTTGCTTCAACCAGGCTCTTCCTTCAGAATAATGCACAAGTAGGAGCTGCCGTCAGCCTGTCATGGTGAAGTATAATTGCAGTGCCGGCCCTTGGGAGTGAAGGCAGGAGAATCAACAGCTCAAAATCAGCCTGGTCTACAAGATACTGTCTCAAAAGAAGGGGGCAGGGCAGGACTGGGAATACAGCTCAGGTGTTCAATGCTTGCTTCACATCCAGGAAGCCCCGGGTTCAAACACCGCCACGAAACAAAACCAGATGTGGAGGTTCACACCTGTAGCCCCAGTACTCAGGAAACGGAGGCAAAAGAATCCAAAGTCAGGGATGTCTCATAGATACAGAGAGTCTGAGACCAGACTACATAGAGACCCTGTTTAGAGGGAGAGGTGGGAGAGAGGGAGAGAGAGAGAAAGGTAGAGTCACATTTAGAACCTCACCCAGTGAACATAAAATTAGAATCTCCCTGATTCTTTTCACAGTGTTGGAAAGGCCCTGGTTACAAACTGCTCTGGTTCCGCCACTCGCTGCATGAGTCAAGTTCCCTGCTTCTCGGTGTGCTGGATCCTTGATCTGTGCCTGTTCCGCATAAATGGCGCTAGGAGTTGACATAGGGTTCCGGTTAAGTGCTTGGGGAGAGTAGCAGCTGCAGCTCTTACTCCGTATCCGCGTTCGCTTTGGTGGTCATTATTTCTGTCTCCCTCCCCCTCCCTTACCGTAGAATCTAAGGCTTTGTTCAAACACAGCAGCAGGAATGAAACAGTGGAGTTTATACTGAACTTGGTTTTAATCTTTAAAGACTTAGCTCCACTCTCAATTCAATGCTGATCCACTTTCCCTATTTCCGCTCTCCCAAGTTTGTCTTTCTTTCACCAGGCTATCCGTGCAAGGGGCTGTGTGTTTGTGAATACGGCCAGAAAAATCTCCACAGTCTAAAGGCCTTCAGCGAAGTTCTGTGCGTGTTCGTTTATTGCACATTTTATGCAAATACGTTTCTCCTGCACCTCGGCCCACAGTTTCAGTGCCAGGAACTCCAACTGCCTCTTGTAAGAGCCAATCCCCTTGGGCAAGGTGAAGCCTGACTGACAGCACAGAGAGGGCGGGACTCAATGAGAGGCGTGGCCTTCTGAAACCTAGCTAGCCCCAGTCTTCTACTATTCCCAGGGACATCCTGTCTCAGGAAGGAGAAGCTTTTAGCTTGGTGGGCTAATAGTACCACCTCCCCCCACCCATCCCCGAAAACCCTGTACGCGAAAGGGTCAGCTGTCTTTATTTATCTCCCTCACCTCCACCGCCCTCCCTCCGTTTGAACCTTTTGCTTTTATCAATACAGGGTAGCCACACCTCCCTTAGTTTCTATTGGATAAAGTAGTGAAGAGAGGTGTGCGTGTTTGTTTTAAAGCTTCCTAAGCTGCTGGATCCCAAATGGAGAAGCTGTTTAGGCCTATCTGGGGTGAGCCAGTGTTTTGAAGTTGCCTCCTGCGCCAGATATATCTTCCTTCTCCTCCCCTCCCCATTTGCTTTACAAGGTACTGAGTGACAGGGGGCCAGCTACTAATTTGGACACTCAGGGATGAGGTGCTTTTTTTGTTCTATTTCTTCCTCCAACCGTCTCCCAGTCCCGCCCACAAACCACTGCTAAGCGTGAGGTATTAGAACAGGTGTAGCCTACAGTTCCAAGATCAGGAGGGGCAAAGATTTTCAGCAGGTATTTTCTTCGTTAGGGGACAAAAGTGTGGCTGGATCAACCCAGGAGAGAGAATTCCCAGTGTCCTCAGGTAGCACATTCCGGACAGTGAATAAATGTGTGAGGGAGGCTGGCTGCGAGCCAGGGGCACACAGCAATTCCACAGGCTGATGGGACAAGATGCCACAGGCCTTAACCAGCAGGCAGGAATCCTCTTAGCTGTCACTCAAGTGCCAGCTGAGTCGTGCCATTAGCCTCTCTTTCCTGCTGAAAAGCTGAAGCAAGGGTGACTTGTCCAGGGTCACACACCAAGCTTGGGACCAAAATAGCTCTGACTCCTCTTGCTAGCTCTCCCAGCAGACAACATCGCCTTAGTAAGGCGCTATCATTCTAACCTGAATCATTTAAAGTACTCTTAATTGCAGGCCTACTGTGGACTGTAACCATCACGTGACAGACAGATTGAAGTAGGAATGACTGAAGTTTAGCAGTGCCTGAATTAATATGCTGGGGATCGCGAAGGTGTTTGGAAAACGATGCTGACGGTCATCGAATTTAGATTTTAAAGAAGTAGACTTGCAATGTCATCTCTGGTTTGTTATAATATCGGAACAGAAAAACACTAAAAGGGTACGATTCAGAAAAGAATTAGTGGGGACAAATCCCAGATATTGCTAAGTCTTCACAATCTTTTCCTTTTTTGCACCTACAAAAATCCCTGTCTCGTTTCAGTGTTTAAACTTCCTTTTAATTCTGATGCTGGCAGCTGTGTGGCTCGCGAGATCCCGAGGAAACAATATCAGACATACAAGGTGGTCCTGGGAAACAATCAGGCATACGCATTCAGATCTGTACACGGGGCTAGACACGTGCTGTGCTCAGGAAGGAAAGTAAATTCCATCCAGCAAATTGCTCTAACTGATTCATTTGTCCTCCGAGAGAGACGCCACCTACCTGCTCCAAGGTATTCAGGTAATTGACAGGGGGCGTGGCCTTCGGGGTTGTTTTAGTCCCTAAGGTCTCAGCCAGACTTCCGTGATGTCACAGGTTTCCTGCTCTGAACCAACCAATGCCCTCCTTCTTCCTCTAGCCACCTGTACACCGAAGTTGAGACCGGTCACAGCTCAGGCGTCCCTAGAAGCTTCTGACACAGGGATGGAGGCTGGCTGGTCACTGCTGCTTTGAGAGCACCAAACATCTTTGAACAGGTGAGCAGGAAGTACTTTTTCTTCTCTCGGTCCTCTTTAGACCCCTGAGCCAGAGGGATCTGAATGAGAAAACAAACGAAAAGAAAGAAAAAGAAAGAAAGAAAGAAAGAAAGAAAGAAAGAAGAAAAAGAAAGAAAGAAAGACGCTTACTGGCTCAGTCTAGAGTAACATTCTCTGAGAGTAGAGATGTCTGTGACAGTCTTACTCCACCGCCAGCAGCGTTGTCTTTGCCAGATATTTAATTATTTTGGTTTCCTGATTATTAATCCAGCCTCAGCTTGTTGGTGAAGTTGATCTGATTCTTTTTAAAACTCCAGAGAAAAGGGAGGTGAGATGTTTTTGAAAGTTAGTTCAAATGTGCAGACTTGTTCAGCCTGTTTTGTCTGTGTGTATGTAGGTGTGAGGGGGGTGCTGGGGACAGTCACAAAATCCAGATTGTCTTTATTTTTTCCCCTTGCTTTCTGCATTCATCTCATCTGAAGCAGTTTTGACCCAAAGCTGTAGTACTTCCCTAGGTTTTGTTGTTGTTTACAATAGAAAATCAGTACTGAAAGTGATAAATTCTCTCTCTCTCTCTCTCTCTCTCTCTCTCTCTCTCTCTCAGACAAAAAGCCTTTAGTTTCCTTTACTTGTGGAAAACACTGAACAATCTGGATTAGAACTCTGTTTACCTTCAGGCCAGATAGGCTGCCTGCTGACCTTTGGCTAAAGTAAAGATTACCCTTCAAGGCCACAAGAATGTACTGCCAGGTCTGGGGTTTGAATTGCTGAAACTCTTGTTGCTTATATCTTGCTTTTAATATAATAAATATATGAAGGAGGTTGCTCTGCTAGGACCTGACTTTAAAAGTAATTTTACCTCAAGGACCCATGTTTGTTTTTCTACTCCTGATCACATACCCTGCTCTCAACGGACCCAAGAACCACACTCTGCCAGCTAATATTATTAACAAGAGCAGAGGAACAAATCCCCAGTCCGTCTTCTTATCAACTTAGCTGGGAAACTCCAGGAGAGAAATAAATGAATGAATGGGATATTTCATTTTATAGCCTTCATTAGTCGCTTTCCAGGATTTAAGTTAACAGATGGGTTTGTAAGGAAATCATCTACTAGGAAATAAGCCCATATACAGCCCTCTAGAAACTAAAAGAACATGCCAAATGTCTAAGAATACAAACTGAAACAACTAAAAAGTATCGCCCTTGAGCGGCTGCTTCTTACTGGTAATCATCTGCCTCGTGCGTTACTTCTTTCGGACTCTTGGGAAGCTTGTAGTCTCTTCTCTAGTTGACCTTTGTACCCAGTATTGTCCTCTCAGCTCATGTGTTTGCAGAGTGACTGCTATTGATGCCTTAATAACATTCTCAATTGATTCAGAGGTTTGTGAGCACAGTGAGAAAAGGAGTCCCCATGGCCTGGATTTTGTAGGTATAAATTTGTCTTTGATCTTCCAAACCTCTGCAGACTTTTTTACCCCCTCTTGTATGCCTGGTTAATTAGTTTTGTTTTGTTTTGTTTTTTACAATAATGGACCTATGATTGAATAACAAATCATTTCATCATTGTCTCTAACTACTTAGAAAAATAATATTTTATATATATACTATTGCCCCCAATTCAAGAAAAAGAAGAAGAAGAAAAAAAGACAGGGTAGAAACCAGAGTCACGGTGTGTAGTATAGGGGTCCGGGCAGTTTGTTGGATAACTTGAAATGTGCTCCCTGAGAAGCTGCCGTGGTAACTCCACTGGTTCGGGTGCATACAAAGTGCAATAGGAGAGTGTACATCCTGTAGCAAATGACTGAACTTCTCGGGACCTCCATTCATTTCTCGGTAGGATAAGAGATAAGTGCCATGTGCTATGATGTGGTTCCCTGAGTATAGGCAGAGCTTGGAGTTAGCAGTGCCTGGTACTGAGCCAGGGACAAATAAAAGCCAAGTCCCTCTCTGCTGGAGGAATTTTCCCGGGAGCTTAGAGGACTTGTATGAGCCTATGTAGTTCTCCTGTGGCTGCAATGGTTCAGAACCCGGCTCTTATTACTGTAATTAATTGTCAGTAATTAACCCCACTGTTAACAGTTTGGAGAAACACAACAGTCCTGAGGGAGGAGAGTGAACGAGCTGTCATTCTCTGAGCCAGGCAGTGTGTATCTGCCAGTCTCCATGGTGAAGCAAACTCTGGAGTAGTCGCTCTTCCTTCTTGTCCCCAGTTCAAGGATATCTTGATACATCCACAAAGTGTGAGTTCTTAAAGGTTTTCAGGAGAGGTCTCATTGTCATTGTCATTTGGGGTGCTCTGACTTACAGGGAGCCCAGACCGTTTTAATCATGCTACCACCCTGAGTGGCCTTGAGTACTTGATCCCCTCTAATCTTGTAGATAAACATCTTCTACCTCAGACTCCATGAGCACTTGACCAGGCCAGTGTGAGAGGTGGCAGATAATTTGCAACCTGTACCATTCTGTGGAGGGAAGGCTCATGGGTCCTTTGGATAAGATCCACACCCTTAGTAGAATATGTTGTACCTGTCAATGACCTTGAATCATTGCATCAGAGCAGATGTGGTCCCAGACCCGCTGCGAGCCTTTTGTGGTCCCACCCTCTTCCCAAAGTGTAACATACATTTCTGCCATTCAAGAGCAAGGGCCCAGTGAACTGAGGACTGACTTTAAAAATACTACAGCTTTCTGAAGGCTACTCTAAGAAAGAACCTCAGACTCCTTGCCCGTCACTTGCCTTGACCCCCACACACCCCAAAACAAAACCCCTGCATCCTACAATAAAACACAAGGGACTCTACCTAAATGCATGGGTCAGAATAATGGAGAGCAGGGGTGGGCAGCCCCTCTCACTGAGACCTCATGGTCCTAGTCATTTAATTCCAGGTGAAGTGGCACTGCCATCCTAGAATAGGGAACTGATGATCTTTGGCATCAGACTGCTTGGGCTCAAAGCCCAGTTCTATCATGTGATTTCTTTATGCCCCAGACAAACTTTTTAACCTGTTTGGAATGGCTCTGGCACCATGTTAGTTAGTCCTCATGTGATATTCTTGAAGAGAAGGCGTGGTCGTGGGGATCAGACAGACCAAGTTCTGTCACACAATTGCTTGTCTGTATGAGGCATTTAATATCTTTGCCTCAGTCTGATTGCCTGGGAAGCTGGGTACTTAGGTACCCGGGATTTCTGTAATAGCAGTTGCATGCGTGGGGCACCTGGTACATGCTAGGTGTTCAGTTTAAGTGATATTTAGTCTAGGATCGATATGTGATATTAACTACAGTTAGATGACTTAGTTCATGCTTCAGTCTGGGTGTAATGATGGAAACAGCCACTGACTGAACACTCTACATTTCTGGAAAGATCCTACCATAGGCTTAGAAGGAAAGCCTGTTAACCAAGATCATGTTTTTAATCTTGGCCTTCTAGGGTAGAGTGGCTGCCAGTGTGTTGGCTGCCTTTTAAAGAGCAGCAGGTGTAGCAATTTGGGATACAAGACACACAATCCAGGCATCTTCCTCCAGCAGGGACTCATGGCTGCATCAGTATTTCTTCTCCTGTTAGTATTAGAGTTCTGCACCCCTAAGGGGGAGCCCAAAATATCTGCTTTGCTTAGGGCTACAGAAGCTCTCAAGTAGGTCCTCCCTACCTCGTATCTCTGGACTTCCTGGCAGCATGAAACTATTCCTGATATTTATGTGCCAGCATTACAGACTCACTTTTATGTGGGTGGTACATTGACTGTCCTCTGACAGTGTTTCCAAACAATTACAACGAGCCTTTCAAAACTACTTGAAGCAGACTGTGTCATTCTTCCTTAGATTTTTTAAGTAGGTACTATCTCCTAAGAATGAGGATCGATATGAAAACCATAAAAGTCACTAAGAACAGAGACCACAGGGGGCTGAGATCATGGTCATAGAATGCTGGCTCTCTCCTTAACTTCCCACCTGTCATTCCCTCCTTACTCTGTGTCCTCTGTCACAAGGAAACTGTAGTGACCTACTGCTTAGCAACACAGATACAGACTTGAAATCAAGGTGAGAAAGCACCTCCTGTGAATTGGTGTTTCTAAAAATGTAGTAGGTTACCTGCGGGGTGTGGGGTGTGGGGGGGTGTTCTGAGTATGTTGGCACAGACAGTGAGCATTGTTCCACATATGTAACACCTAGAGTGTTTGGTGAGTGGGTGGCTGGGTAGACAGACAGATGGATGTGTGGATAAGGGGTGAATGAATGTGTGAATGGATGATAGATAGATGACTGGATGATAAAGGATCGTTGTATTGATGGATGATGGATAGATGTGTGGATTGATGGTGGATGGATGGTAGACAGACGGATGGATGACTTTGATCATCCGACCAAAGATTATTTGTGTTTCTTCAGCTGAGCTGTTTCTTTATATGAGGCATGAAAATACATAATGTAAAATCAATTGTTTTAAATATTACACGAGAAACATGCATGTCTAGGATCGGCACATCCCCTAACCTGTAGCAAATTGCTTATTGAAAGTCATAGCAACAAATTTCCAATTTTTATATTTTTACAACAGAAAGGAGCAGAGGCATTCCCACTTCAGACAGGGCAGATGCTAGACATATGCAGCCTTTTCTTCCTTCTTATCCCATTCTGCTTCCTCTGTCTCTCTCAGGGAATCCCTCCTCCTCCCTGCCCAGAGGGCCACATTCCCTGTGGCTGTTTGTGGGTTGACCAGGGCACTTGAAACATGTGTCACAAGTTTCATCTCAAATGTCGTTTGTTTGACACTGAGTTTTACTCTGGAGCTTGCACACTTAAACACTACCACGGTCACCACTGCCTCCCAGTGACTTGGATTTGTTTCTTGTGCTTGACACATTTGTCACAGGGACATGAGAGACTTCACCAGCAGCAGAGTGGAAGCTCTCTAAGGAATTCCTTTAATAGCTTCTTGGCACCCAGCATGGCAACAGCATATGCATGATGGGAGGCTTAGCTATGTCATTGCTATCTGTTGAGATGATGTGTATACAGCTTGCTTGTGATTATGGTCTGTCAGTCACGTGGCCTCTTTTGAAGAGAACACTGCATGCTTTGGCTCATACATCCTCACATTAACACGTGAGTCACTTTGTGTTTTCAAGCTCCTCGTTAAGAATTACGGTCATACTTGTATGACATCTTCCACAGTAGACACACACTCAGCCATTCCAATGGTAGCCCCTGGGGGCCTTTGTAAATTGGTTTCACGGTCACCTCTAAAGACATCTGCATTGTAACTTATTGGTGAACTAAAAACAAATCATTAGATTTGTACACTGGGGAAGGATTGCTATCCTAAGTATACAGGACTTTTAGTGGCTGCCATCTCGAAATGTTTACCCTGTCACTTAGCCACGTGGAGGAAGGGTGAGAGTAGGCCATTGAGAAGATTTACATCATTTCCGTGGGATTCATCTCTAGAGATATATAGTCTCCTGGGTTAGTCTCTTGGGATTGCCACAGCTGATGACCATAAACTCAGGAGTTTTAAACGAGTTAATTTATTATTCTCAGTTGTAGAGTGTGCAGAACTTTGACATCAAGACATCAGCAGGGGCACATTTCCATCTTTGAGTGAGCTAGGCAAGAGGGAATCTATCTTTGCCTCTTCTATTGGGTCCAGAGGTCACTTGGTGTGTGACTAAGTCTTCACATTGCCTCTTCTTCTGAGTCTGCCTTCTCTTCTCTCCCTCCTAAGGATACTAGACTTAGCGATTACTCAGGTAATCCAAGATGTTCTCATCTCAAGATCCCACACTTGATGACATACTTAAAAGACAAATTTCCAAGTTAGGTCAGCTTCCTAGGTCTGGGGAGAAAATGGTCATGTCCTCGAGTGGGGCATCGTTTTTCTCTCTGCATTCACTTTATAGCTGACGTTCACACACCCAGCCATCTCTGCCTGTTCATGGAGAAATCTTCGTGTAGACCAGTGGTTCTCAACCTTCCTAATGCTTCAACCCTTTAATACATCTCATGTTGTGATAACCCCCAACCATAAAATTATTTCATTGCCACTTCATAACTGTAATTTCGCCAGTGTTACGAATCATAATGTAAATATCTGAAACACAGGATACCTGATACACAACTCCTGTGGTACTCCTGAGGGCCATTTGGCCTCCAAAGGGGTCTCTGCCCACAGATCGAGAACCACTGGTGCACTGAACATACTGAGTGAAGGATAAGCAACAAAGAGTTACGAGTTGGTAGCCTTTGATACTTCCATCCTTTATTCCTGTGTTCAAGGCACGGTAGTAAGAGTTTTGTGCTCTAAAAACCTAATGTATTCTTCCCATGAACACCGTGACAAATCTACAGAAAGAAGGCAATAGACACCGACAAAGATTGCAATGGAAGACAGGACAAGACATATTCTTGAAGGTTATTGCTCAAATGAATCTTAATTTCTCACACCAGGATAAACAGATAAATGTCTACTTGCAAGTACCATTGTCTCAAGGGACCTTAACAAATTAAAAGGTGTCCTAGGAGACTCTTTGCCATCACCTGGACTACTTACAAAGACAGTTGGAAGGACCAAAGATGAAGAAGGAAGACAAGGGAGAACCAGCAATGCTGTCTTTAATTTGAGGGATGGGCATCATGTTTTGAAGGAGTAGTGTGGCATATACTGAACACCAAAAGACAGAACAAAGTCACAAAGACTTCGGATCTTTGAAAACTACCCAGGCCTCTATCACTGGATGGATTTGGAATAGTAACTGACATGTCAACCCTAGATACGTTGAAACACATATCCTCACTTGGTGAGAACCTATGCTTCTTGTCCAAACCAAAATCAAGTCATTTCTAGGCTAGGCATTGTGCTCACACCAGTGACCCCAGCCCTTGGGAGGCTGAGGGAGGGTCATGAGTCTGAGGACAGCCTGGGTTACACTGTAAGTGTGAAGCCAGCTGGGCTACATATATAGTGAGGCCCTGAATTAAAAACAAATCTATGACTCCTATATAAAATATTAAAAGAGTGCTTTAAAATCATGTAAAGCCACCAACATGTGTGCATTCTTGTCTTTGATGGCAATGTATGGCCCGGCTTTCCCCTCAAGATTTCCTCTCACTTATCAAAATCCTACTCGCTTTTGTTTGTCTTTAGGTTTTGTTAATTCTTTTAAAGACAGAGAGCCTCAGGTAGCCCAGGCTGGCCTTCAACTCCCTATATAGGTGAGGATGACCTTGAACTTCTAATTCTTCTATCTCCACTTCCTGAGTGCTAGGATTAAGGCAAGTACCAGTCATGCCCTGTACAGGTGGTGCTAAAGATTGAACCCCAGCGCATGTGTGCTGTGCAACCGGACTGCAATCACCTTTTGTGACCCTTCCTAGGAACCAGGTGGCCCATGAAGTTTCCTGGGCCTGACTCTGTGGTTCTCTTGTGCTTTGTCCATCAAAGCCTCATCACCGTCCACCGTCGTGGTGGTGGTGTTCGCCACCTGTGTCATGCCATTTATCTGCCTCTATTTCCCTAATTAAACTTGAAGGCCATGAAGATAGCATTGAGTTTTCTGGGAACCCCAGAGTTCAAGACAAATGGCGGTCAGGGACAGGGCAGTTAGCACATATCTGTAGAACTGAAATAGTTGAAAAACGTTAAGAATTCAAATATATTTCTTCTTGTAGTTACCTTTCAAAAACTTGGTTATGTGGGGTTTTTTGTTTTGTGTGGTGTGTGTGTGTGTGTGTGTGTGTGTGTGTTGTGTGTTTGTTTGTTTTGTTTGTTTTTAAGAAAGAAAGAAAAGAAGAAAAAGTCTCTTCCTGCCACAGTCATCTTTGAGAGGGAGGACACCAGCTTGAGGGCTGTTTCACTCCCATACGTCCCAAAGTCAGCTCTTCCCAGGAGTCCTTGTTGATGCTCAGTAGTAATAGAGCCCTTGCTCAGATGAAGTACTTTAGTTGTGCATTGTTTGCAGGACTCCATGTTTATAGGCTAGGATATGGGAGGGTGTCTTATTTGAGACAGAGCACATACCAACCCAAGGATGGCAGGTGCACCATGACATCCAGGGAAAGTCTGGTGAAGTCTCCTGTCAAGGGAGATGATGCTTTTTTCTGGAAGGCTGTGAAAAGCCATCCCCGGCCTCTAGAACTCATATATAATTGGCTAGCCACGGGGGACTCTGCTAGCTCCACCACTTCCCTTGTCTTTCCCACTTTCTGAATGTCTGTGTTCCTGGTTATTGACTCCAGATGTGTTCTGCCGTCTCTCCTTGCTCAGGTCTGTCATTTCCTGGCAGATTCTGACCTCTGTAGAGACCCTTTATATTTTTCTGTTCTTTCTGGTGTTTGAAACACTTTGCAGGTGAATGTCATTCGCAGATTTCATTAATGAGTCTCTTGCTCCCTCTTTGAGACCAGGGATTTAGAAGTTAAGCAGAACCAGATCTAACCACAACCCTCAACCCTGGCAGCAGGCTGTGAGTACCTGCCTCCTTCTCCCAAGGTGAAGTGCAGGTCCCTCCCTGTGCACATACAGAGCTCTCCTCCAACCTTCCCTCTTAGTTTAAAGATAGGTTTTTATCCCATAAGTGACTCTTAGTATTCAGGTCACTGAAGTGCCTGGCTTTCCTGGTTATATACAATTCTGTAAGGCAAGGAATAATGTATCTCTGTTCATAATTAGAAGTTATTAAAAAGATCACACATTATCAGAGCCTTCAATGCTCACTGAATGAATCTGAGGCTTGAGGCATAAATAAGGTCAAGGAAGAGAGATAGGTCTTATCTCGACTTTGGGAATTTGCTTTCCCTACAAATAACCTATTTTATGAGGTTTAGCCAGGGCCAGAGCATTACTGAGACAAATGTGCCTGCCAGGCAGATTCCTTTAGAGAGAGAGCAGGTGGCCAGGGCCACTGTAGGAAGCAGTGATTGGCACTGGTCCACTGGGCTTCTCCATGGTTAAGTTTCTGCATAAGAATGAGTGACCTGGCTATGGCTGAGGTGGGGCCCCTGGGGCTGGTTTGAAATGCTAAGTCACCATGTTGCCCAACAGTGCTTCCCTGAGTTTTAAATCATCATCCACAAAAGCGCTACACCTCAGGGATTTCTAGGTGTCTTTTTTGTTCTGGTGTTTTGTGATGCTGGAGCCTGAACCCAGGACATCACACATCCCAGGGAAGCACGCCATCACTGAGCCTGCACTGCCAGAGCGGCTCAGCTTCTACTGCATAGATGTTTATGCTCGTGCAGGGTGTGCATGTATGTGTGGGTGCACACATGTGTGTATGGAGGGCAGAAGGCAACCTTGGGTATCTATGTATGTGTGGGTGCACACATGTGTGTATAGAGGACAGAAGACAACCTTGGGTGTCTGTGTATGTGTGGGTGCACATGTGTGTATGGAGGGCAGAAGACAACCTTGGGTAGGTGTCATTTCGCAGGCACCATCTACCTGGCTCTTTTGAGGCAGGGCCTCTCCTTTGACTTATAGTTTTCCATCTGCTAGGTTGGCTCAGGAATCTGTCTCCTCTCTTTCAGTGCTGATATTAAAGCTCAAGCCACAGGCATGACTTTTTCCTTGCCTGACTGGTTTTTGGTGTTTTGTTTTGTTTGATCTGGGGATCTAATTCAGGTTCCTGTGGTTTCAATGTAAGCACCTCACCAGCTGAGCTATCTCCCCAAGCCCTGTTCCCCAGACTTCATTTCTTAGAGCTAAGTTACCGGCATGATCACTAGGTCTAGGTGTAGTCTGTCTATATTTGAAAAACATTGTAAAACATTAGAGTTGGTTGAGGGATAAAAAGATTTTGAACAGCTTTATGTCATCGATACAAAGTGTGGTGGTAGACACTTGTAGCCTCAGCACTCAGGAGGCTAAGACAGGAGGATGGGGTGATCTACATCTGAGGGATTGTGTTCCCACCCTCCCCCAAATCACCAAACAAATGCCTCTCCAGTCGGGCAGAGCCCCCCACTGTTTGCCGTATTCTGGCAGTGTCCTGGATGTAGAGAACTGTTTGTTATCTGGGTGTACTTCCACAGAAGCTCCCGTGAGACCAAGGTGCTTTGTCTCTGGGAATGTCGCTCCACACTTCCCTCCTGTGAGCCTGCCAGCCAGTTGTGCACCTGGTGTCTCTACCAAGCACGAAAGGAGGTGGAGCTGTAATCCATTCAGAGCTTGCTTACAGTTCGGTGGCACACCTCAGATGCGCTGGACCAAGTCCACCATTTCCTCGCTGCACCTGGCTGGCTACCAGGGGTGATGCAAGGAAAACATAAAGACTCATCAAGGCAGTTAATCCCAGGGCCAGGTCTAAGCCACAGTGTTGACGCCCCACTTTCCCTACTTGAACTTCTAAGAAAAACTACTGATAAGGCCTTGGTTATAGGGAAAGCAAGCGAGACACTCGCCTTGGGGTGCAAAGTTTAAGGAACAAAAAAAAAAAGCTCAGGACCATGATTTTAAGTCTTTATATTCATCCTCCCACTGCAGTGATGGAGTACCCAACAAGAGCAAGTTAAGGAAAGGGTTTGTTTCTGCCCATGGTTTGAAGGATAAAGTCCATGGAGGAAGGGAAGATAGGAGCAAGGTGCTGGTGGCTAGTATTCACAGTCAGGAAGCAGAGAGAGATGCATGCTGGAGCTCAACTCTATCTCCCCCTCCCCCGCTGTGGTCAGTCCAGGGCTCCAGCCATAGACTGGCACTGCCTGCATTGGGAACGGGTCTTCATTCCTCAGTTAAATCTCTTTGGAAACGCCTGGGCGTGTTACCATGGTGACAGTAAAGCCAAACACTGAGTGCTTTTAAAAACCAAAAGCAAGGTAACAAACTGTGATGGACAGAGGATGGGAACTAATCTGAAAAATCAGGTTAGGAATCTGGTTATTTAGGAATTTTCATCCCAGTTCCTTTCACCCAGGCTGTGACGTGACTCAGCACAGCACCGGTGGGATAAGTGTGTCTGTTATTTAGGGACGGATTCAATGGGGGCTTTCTCACCACAGTGTGATAGTGAGGAGGTTCCTGCAGGCAAGGCTGTGTAGTCACTGCCTTTTCCCTGAGTTGGGACAACGGTCACCATCTAGGGTGACAACCATTCTCCTCAGACACTTTCCTTTTCAGTGCTGTGTGTCTTTTGTGGATGGAGCAGGTGGTTGGGGCTGGAAGGTCCTGTTCCTCTTCCCTGGGCTTCTCTCTGCTCATCATCTCAGCCTTTTCATGTGCTGCTGAATTTTAATATTTTTGTTTTGGGTGACAAAAGCATCACCGATTGACTATTTGTTTAATTGGTTTCCAGCTCTGTTTTCTTGCATTATGTGTTGTTCAGACATTTAAAAATGAGATGCATAAAATAGCTAAAAGCATCCCCAAATGCCACCAGTCCTAGAGAATAACGGAAAACTGTAGATTCTGATGGCAAGACTCCTTAGATGTTGAAGGTCTCCTGTTTATATAGGGCCACAAAATAGCTTTACATCTTCTCAACCATCTCCACAGACCTTATTTATGCTTTCACAAGCTCCATGCTTCTCCTTATAATCCTAGATCTTATCTCCATCCATCTGTCTGTCTACCTATGGAGAGACTGCTGTCCCTCTGCAGAGTAGAGGCTTCTAGAAATCCCTTCCCACCCACAGACACCCAAATCCACAGATGGCTCAAGTTTCTTCTGTAAAATGGTTTCGTGCTTACATTTAATAATCACTCATCCTCTAGTGTACCCTAAATCTTTAGATTACATAAAATATCTAATACAATGTAGGAGTATTGCTATGCTGAATTTTTAGGAAAATGATAATGGGGGAGGGTTACATATTTAGCATAGATGCCCTTCCTTCTACCCTGACCTGTGGTTGACTGAATCCATTAAATGCTCACATGTGGAGGGCTCTCTCTCTGTCTCTCTGTCTCTGTCTTTCTCTCTCTCATACACACACAGAGGGGGGGGGGCATGCACACGCTATTCTGACCTCAGGGCAGAATAGCAAAAGCAGCGAGGAAGCACCCTGGGCTGACTGAAGGTCAGCTCACTGGTACAGCTACTGGCCTCCCTCTGTTCTGGAGTTTTAGGGCTTTCCCTCTTCAGGTATTGTAGGAGACCCACAGACAAATTGTGGTGCTTGCTGAAGAGAGCTAGCCAGCTTCATAAAGACCAGAAACCTGAAGAAAAACTGGGTGAATCCAGTTCAGTCCAGAGAAGGACATGTCTTCAAATACCGAAGCACTAAAAAAAACTCCATGGAAAATCCTGTGTACCTGAAGAGGGGAGGAGCTACAGGGAGACAAATTCTCCCTCAGTGTGTGAACATTTCTCCTGATATAAAGGTCTACCCAAGGGTAGCATGATTTGTTTTGTAAGTCAGTATTGTCTCATTTAAGGACAACTCTCAGAACTTCCTTTTAATGCAGTGTCTATGTGTCAGCTTTGAGAAGATAGCAGTGCAAGACATACTGCCATCCCTACAAGTCGGGGTGGGGGGCAGGCATCTTAATTTTCTCATTATTTATTTCCTTATTTGTTTGGTTTTGCTGTGCTGGGCCAAGAACTCACCCTGAGCTCTATCTGCCAGCTGGGATAATCCTTCAGTTCCTTGAATAATACTGAATCTCCTCATTACTGTTGGAAGCAAGGACTCAGGAAACAGCTTAAAGAATGCTTTAGGGTAAAATTGGTTCTTTCAATAGAAAAATACAAACTTCTCAGTGGAGCCAAGTGATGTATTTATCTATTTGCTTTCCATGAGCTTTAAGGGTGTCCTGGAAGAAGAAAGAAGGTGTCTACAGCACACCAGGGCCATGTTGTTACAGTAGGCTTCTGTTAGAGTTTTATTTCTATTATCACGATAAAAAATACCCTGACAAAAATTTAATTAGAGAGAAAGGGGTTTGTTGCAGCCGATGTTCCCAGATTTCAGTCCATCACTGAAGGTAAGTCACTGTGCCCTGTGACTGGGGCTGGAGAGAAATGGGCACATTGCCTCCACCTTTGAAAGCAGAGAACAATGCATGCATGCTTGCTTGCACTCAACTATGTTTCTCCACTTGTATACAGTTCAGGTCTCTCCCTTGCCTAAGGAATGGTGTCACCCATAGTGGCTTGGAACTCACCACATCAGTTGATATAATTAAGACAGTTCCCTGACCCAGACATGCTCCAAGGATAACCCAAAGAAGAAAATCAATCCTTCATTGAGACTCTCTTCACAGTTGATTCTAGGTTATGTCAACCTCTGTAGGCACGTTTGTCTTCTAAGTGGAAGGGAAGGGGAGAGATTGTTGCTAATGTGAGAGACCAAGAAAGTCTGACTTCTGCTTTGTGTTTTCTCTCTCTAACCTGTATGAAAGCCATATCTCCTTGCCCTCCTTGGACGGGGCCAAAAGGACAGGCCTACTGAGCAGATTTAAACAAATATTTTCTACCCACCTCAGCCTTGAACTCTACTTTCTAGGAGAGAAACTTGTTTCTCTGTTAGATTAAATGATTCTTGATACTGTCGTCTCACCCCAGTACCAGGCTCACGTATGTCTAAAAGCAGGGTATGTTCTATGTTACAGCGAGATGATATGTGTTATATGTTCACAAGATAGAGACACAGAAAGAACTGTCAGGTAAACAGAAGAAATCTCATTTTCTGATGTCTACCTAGTTCATGGCTGTAGAGTCCAAACTGCTTATTCAGCCAATGCTCTCACACTCGATTTTTATTTATGTAGACTTTATTTAGTCTAAAGTAAATTCACACAAAAAATATAAGTGGTGTTTACATTAACATTACATTAAGAAGTTGGTTTACCATCTGGCCAAGAGCCAGTGGATTCATTGCTCTGAGAGGGAAGGAAAAGGGAGTAGGATTGGGAGAGAAGAGAATAGAGGTTGAAAGCAAGGTTGGGAGAGGGGAGGAAGTGTGGAGGTGAAGGACAGGGGGGCACTGGAGTGTGAGCTGAACCCTGCTATGCTTGCTGGGTAATTCTGTCCCTGGGGCACTGCAATTCTCCTTAGAGACAAAGACTCTGCATCTTCAGAGCTTTGACATCTTTACTTACAGTGAGACCTAAAGAGATTTAAATCCTTCTGATTTCCTTGGTCTTTTATATTGAAGTAGTTACATTATTGAAGTTCTGACCGTTTCATACGGGAGACACTGGGAGACAGACTGAGAAGTAGGGGGTGGAAAGGGTAGGAGCAAAGTCGAGCAGCTCGGCCTGCGTAGCTTCCTTTTGGGTGTGACTGGCCAGTCACTTAGGTGCTATGCTCCAGTTTCCTGCTCTGTTTAATTAAAAACAAAACAAAATGTCATGAGGCCTTGAGAGAATAAAATGACACAATCTAATAATGTCTTTAGCACAGTGCCCAGCACATGGGAAATGCTAAGTAACTTGTTTAGAAGCAAAGTTATCAGAACATCCATCTGGATTGGCTTGGTGCTGCACACCTTTAATCCTAGCAGTTAGGAGGCAGAGGCCTGCAGATCTCTGAATTTGAGGCCAGCCTGGTCGCACTTATAGTGAGACTCTGACACAGACACACACACACACACACACATACACAGACACACACAGAGAAAGACACATAAACAAAACAAACACATTTCCTCTTTAAGACAGAATTATAGAAATCTATTTGTGAGTGGGATTATCTAGTCTGTGACCTACAGGGACTTTTATTTTGAGGTTGGTGTGCTTGTTTGTAAGGTAGTACTCTCAGTGCAGAATATTATAAAGAACATGATGTGCCAGTGTATATATAGGCATGGGGAGGGGGTCACGTATTTAGTCAGCTTAGTATTACGATTATGAAAGACCCCAGCCAGTGTCTATCTTTCTATTGCTGTGCAGAGCATGACCAAGGCAACTTCTGGGAGAATGGGCCCAAAGGGGATTCATGGGAAGGAACAAGAGCTAAGAGGAAGAGAGCAGTGGGGGTGTGCAGTGGAATATGTTCAAAGTACATTGTCCATGTGCTTGAAACACCCTTATGTGATCCTTTATAATAATAATAAAATGTTATAGGCGCATCCCAGTGACAGTATGACCAGCCCTATACCCAACCTCTCACAGGCTCCACACCTTCTCCTCCCAGTAGCGTGGGGACCAAGCCTGTAACACATGGACCTTTGGGAGGCGCTTGCCCAGACCACAGCAAGAGAGGCAGGGCTTCTCCTTGTGTTCTCCACTGTCCTTCCCCAAGAAGATCCTGAGTGAGGCTCCCCCAGGAACACACTATACAAACCACACATCAAGTCTCTGCCACCATGTCACTGAGAAAGCAACAGCACTCAAAATGAACAGTTACCTTTCATAGGTGCCTGCAGCTGCTGACTGGTTTTCTGTTAGACTGACTCCTTACGGAAGACTGAGAAAGGGCAGGACCAGAGCACTTGGGAGTGTATGCCACAGCTCTTGAAGAGTCTCCAAAGACCTAGAGCCTCCTTTTACCCTTCTGCACCTTTCTCCTTACAGGAAGACAACAACTTTTTGGGTGGCCCATTTCCTTTCTCATATTTATTTTTAACTATTTCCGGTCTCCCTAAAAGCGTTTCCTGTGAACGTCCGGTGCCTTCTCAGAGCTCCAAGGACAAATAGCAGCCATGCGGTTTCCTTGAACTCTTGACTGAGAGCAACTTCGCCCCTCTACCATTTGCATTCTGTGGTCTCATGGAGAAAGATGTAAAATGCTGGGCTCTGATAGTTCAGGCATCCTAGCTGAGTTCAGAAATGTAAACAATAAAGCTGAAGGCATGCATTTTCCTGAGATAAAGCCGTGTTTAGACAAACAAACTCAAAATGTTTGGAAAAGAAGATGTGGCTCAGTGCATGGCAGGCGTGTTCCTTCCACACGCACACACCTTCTGTCTAGTTGTGTCCCTGTAGAAAGCAGGAAGTCTTTACGTATTTTTTGAAAAGAAAAAAGAGTTGTGTTGGAGGGGAGGGAAGAGGGTGGAAGGGAGGGGATGGGAGGGGAAGGGACAGGAGGGGACAACAGGCTCAATGCACCCTTGGTATAAACAGTGGCAGAATCCCAGCAGACAATGGTTACATGGTCTCTGCCAAGTTATGTGAATGTTCAATATAATTGAATGAAAGACTACAATCATCCAAACCTACTGTGATGGCAAAGCAGGAAGATCCCCTTGTGGAAACTGACGCTCCATTTTCTAGGCCAACAGAGATAGACCAAAGACAAAATAAATTCTGAGACACACGTAAGAAAATCGCTAGTAGTTAATCCATACTTAGTGTATACTTTGTAAAAATCAAACATCTTCAACAAATTTACTTAATCTTCATGTCAGCCCTATAAGGTAGGCTATAGTTACTCTTTCCTGGTTAAAGGCATTCATGCACAGTAGTGTAGATTTGAACTCAGAGGCCACTTCACTGGTGATAAGTAGACAGATAAGAAAGGTCATGAAGACTCATCAGATTCAATTTCTTAAAAAATTATATCTCTTGTGTGTGGTCTACACATTTTACCAGTAGACGGCCCCAAGTGATTATTAACCCATCATGACAGGGCTATGGTCAGCCACATTATTCCATAATATGAAACGGAGATGCAGTGAGACAAAGCTAGTAGCCTGAGCATCTTAAAGTAGATGCTCAGGCCTGGCCTTCTCAGGCCCAGCTCAGCTGCGCTCATAGAAGCTCTGCTCCCCTCCTCAGGCTATGGTGTGAACATGCGCTGCCTTGTTCTTTTGTAGGTTTGCATGCGGGTGACTCTTAGAATATCTTGACCTGCTCCCAGAGAAATACTGCTTTCCTGAATTTTCTGATCCCTACTCAGCCATGAACCAACCAGACCTTTCCAGAAGACCCAGATCCCAGTCCCGAGCTGCTGTGCGTAGTGTGTGGCCAAAACCATTCGCAGAGGAAAACCACTTCTACACGTACACAGAAGATGTAGATGACGACCTCGTATGCCACATCTGCCTGCAAGCATTGCTGGACCCTCTGGACACTCCATGTGGACACACCTATTGTACCCTGTGTCTCACCAACTTCCTGGTGGAGAAAGACTTCTGCCCTGTGGATCGAAAGCCTGTGGTTCTACAGATTGCAAGAAATCCAGCATCTTGGTCAACAAGCTTCTCAACAAACTGTTGGTCAACTGCCCGTTCACAGAGCACTGTACTGAGGTGCTGCAGCGCTGCGATCTCCAGAATCATTTTGAGACAAGGTAGGAACCCTTCCCTTCCTCCTTTCCCGGGGCCAGCTAGAAAGGCATCCACGAGGGTGCAGCAAGGACTTGCTTCCAGCACCCTAGCACTCTATAGGATGCCTGTACTTTCTCTTTGGAACCAGTGAAGCAATCTGTTTCAGTACAGCACAGTCTAGGTGTTTATGGCTGTGAACTAGTGTGAGGAAATATCACGAAGTAGGACTGGGTTGTGTACATGTGCTTATCTGTTTATGGTTTGGAAAAAAATGGTGGTGTGAATGTTAGGACTTAGCTATCAAATATCAGCACCAAGTCGTGTTTCCAATGCTTGGTCCTCAGCCAACGATGCTCTTTGTGGAGGTAGCAGAAGCTTCAGGAGATGGGACCTAGCTGGAAGAAATAGCTTACCAGGGCATATCTCTGAGGTTATGCTAGATCCACACTTCCCTCCTCACGGGGATGGACAGAAATTCTGAAACCTTGAGCCCAAAGAAACCCTTCCATAAACAAACCATCTCTTTGATTAATGTAGGATCTACATTTATCCTCTTACTTATTTTTAATTTTAATTTTTTATTAACATATGTTCATCATATATAGAGTTGGATTCTACAATAACAAGTTCTTTTCAATGTCAACTAAGTTTTTACATGAGAAAATCAGAAAAATATCACCCTTCATTCGAACTTGCTTCCAATTGCTGTGATAAACACCATGACCAAAAGCAACTTGGGAAGAAAATGGGTTATTTGGTTTACGTATCCCAGTCACTGTCCATCCTTAGAAGAAGCTGAGGCAGAGATTTGAGGCAGGAGCTGAAGCAGCAGAGGCCATGGAGAAACACTGCTTCCTGGCTTGCTCAGTTTCCTTTCTTACAGCATCCAGGACAAGAGTGGTATGACCAACAGTGGGCTGGGCTAACCCATATCAGTCATTAATCAGGAAAATGTCCCACAGACTTACCTCCTGACAATCTAATGGAGGCATCTTCTCCATTGAGGTTTTCTCTTCCCAGATGATTGTAACTGTGTCAAGGTGACATAAACTCAACCAGAACACCCTCTGAGTGATTTCCTGTTTCTCTTTTGGCCAAGGTGCACACATTGGTGGCAGAAAGGAGATGTGCTACCTACTGCTGGTGACTGACATCCCCTGCTCCCCCACCTGCTTCTCAATTTGTCCCTTCTTGGTGTTTTGTGCCTGGGCATTCCTGTGTGGATGGCCTCACTGGTGGCTCTGGGCCTATTCCCCGTGAGGAGTTCTTCTCAGTATACTTAAGGTGCTTAATCAACTGTGAACAATAATACCACAGTCATTCTGTAAGAGGAAATCTGCCAGCTTGTATTTATCTTGGTTCCTGTCATAGCCAGGGCAGGAGGGAGGTGCAGATAACTTTTTGAAAGGTCACATACCGTAGGTCATGAATCTGTGGCTTTGTCTTTTGAGACATGAGTGAATTCTCTAACACGAAAGCTTTTCTCATACAAGGGCCTGTGTGTAATGCTTGGCACATGCTTACCATGACGGTTATGCTGGTGGACTCAAGATGTCCAGCCAGATGTTTCCAGTGTAGGTTTGCAGTAAATGCTGGCTTCAGACATGGAGACCCACCTCCATGCTTTCCCCAAAGAGGGTATGGTCAAAAGAGATGGTAGGGGAAGGAGCATGGTAGTAACCTTTGTTGATAATTTTGCCCAGAAATCAGAGACATTGTGGGAAGGAAAGTAAACCCAAGGTCGAAGGTAAGGTAGGTTCTGTCCAATTATGCCAAGACCAGGGAGCATGCTGGGTAGGCAATATAAGAGACCTAAAGAGAAAGGGTCCTGGTAGAAATCTGAACATGTGCCACTGCCATATTTTCATCTTATTTTTCTATTTGGGATGTATTAGTTCCCTGTTGCTGCTGTAACAAGTAATCATATACTATCTGACTTCACATAACTCAAATCTGTTATCTCAGAGTTCTCCAGTAAACCCAGTCCAGCTGAGAGTCACCCAACCAACATCATGGGGTGTCTGGGATGAATTCCTTGAGGCTGTAGGGGAGGCTCTCGATTCTCACCTTTTTCAGCTTCTAGATGCTTCCTTCTTGAGTATGACCAAGCAGTGATGGAGAACAGCAAGCCAGGGTAGATCTGTGGGGCTATAGGGAAAGGAATCCAACAGGAATCGGCCCCAACAGAACTTCCATTCATCCACCTGCCCATGCTACCCCGTGACCAGAACATCTCAAGGAAGCTGGGGGAAAGTGTTGGCAATCACACAGTTGGTAATGATGTGCACTTGGGAAAGAGCTGTGAGGGAGGAACCCCAGACTGACAGAAATTCAGTTACCTCTTCAAGCTGCGGCTCTCTGGGAAGGAAACCCCCACTTCAAGGAAGCATGGGCCTCAACACCTGCTTTTGCACCTCTCCCTCCACACTAGAGCTGCCTAAGTAGATTGACACCAGCATTTCCCAAAATACACATTAGTCATCAAGTGCTTAATATATGCACAGACGCCCTCCATCACCAGCCCCAAATATTTGTTTGCAAAACCTTAAGAATTCAGAGTTAACCCTGGGTCTGTCTTCTTATCCTTCAAGGCCCTGGGCCATTACTGGTCAGTAGACCACCTTTTCCTTCTCTTAACAGGGACATTTAAGAAGACCCAGTAATTGTTTTAAGCATCTGTTGAACTGGGAAGACTCAGGTGACCAGGAAACAAGTGTCTCTTTGCCTCAAGGGTGTGATGAGGCTGACAGCTGGGACCATTGTCCATGGATATTCTGGGGAGAGCTTTTGTGAAGACATTTTGCTCTTTTTTTCTCATTTTTTAAAGAGACATTTTCAGGAAGAGGAAATTGGCCTGGGCCTCTGTACTGTAGCTGAGGATGACATTAAAATCTTGATCTTCCTGCCCCCATCTCCTGAGTACTGGGACCCACAGGCATGCACCTCCACATCCAACAAGTTAGCATTTTTGATCATTCTTATTGTCACTTTCTTCAGAAGATATACATAGAAACTTTTATTTTTAATTAAGAATTGCTGAGCTGGGAATTTAGCTCAGTTGGTAGAGCACTTGGCTGCTACCCACAAGGCCTTGGGTGTGATCTCCAGCATCACATTGACCAGGGGCCGTGTGCACATCTGTTATCCAGCACTTGAATGATAAGAGTCAGGAGGACTATGAGTTCAAGGTCATTCTTAACTCCATAGGAGTTCAAGGCTAGTATGGGTACCTAATGCCCTGTCTCCAATAATACATTTATGGTGCACAGCATCGTGCTTTAAATATCAATGCATTGTCCACTGGATTAATGAGGGGGGGACATTTAGCATGCCATATGCATACCAAGCTTTTGGTGATGAGAACTCTTAAATCTACCATGTACATGGTCCGTTGTAAACTGATAATGTCAGAGAGTAGGGCTTGTGAACTTCTTCTGCCTGTTTCACTGATTTTTTACATCTTTAACAGATGGTAGACTTGCATCTGGGGTACAGCTGCATCACATCTGTAAGCAGGTGCTGTGTCCTTCAGGATTCTGGCCATCTACACACAGTGACCTTCAGAGCCTGAGCTGGGGAAAGCTTTGGTAAAACATGCAGGATGAATTGTGGCTTTGAGCTATTGGCCCATTGATGACACTTGCCTCAGACTAGACTGGAAGTACTGGGAGCCAGGGACCCAGTGTGTGGAGTTTGATTTCTGCCCTCTTTTATGCCTTTAAATGGTATCACTTGTGTCTGCTCAGAGATCCCAGTTAGGGGGACAGGGCTGGTTGGCTTGGATGGCAGCCTTCCTAACCAAAGTATAATGCCAGGAGATATCATGGGGCTGCAGTAAAGGGCCTGGCTGGTAAGTCTCTCTCCGTATCTCCTATTATTGTGAGTGTGAATAGACACCAGTTTGCTAGCCTTTGCTTCAGAGGAAGACTTAAGTCGATTTATCATATCTTCACTAGATGACAACCTCATCTGCATGTGTGACATTTGTCAAGAACCATAATAGCCTAAGTCCTAAAGAAAGGAGTTATTTCTGCTTCTGAGCAAATAGCCTTTGAAGGCTAAAGAAGAGATGCTGAAAACATCCCACTCAGCTTCCGAGGACAAGCATGCTGCCCGCTGTCTCTCTCATTATCTTGATGTTTTGGTTCTGGACCTTAGCCTTTAGTGGCTGAATTGCCTCTGTATCCCCATTTCTCTTACTCTTTAAAAGTGGTAGATAATAGAGCCGACCCTACCTCAGCTCCCACTGGCCAGGAAAAAGAAATCATTGTTCAGTATTTTGAAAGACACTGGAATAAGAACATGATTCAATCTGTTCAAGCCCATCTTGGCTGCAGATTTTCAGGAAGAGTGTCTTGATGAAGTGCCAATGTCCTGGGAGTATCTTCAAAGATCTGCCCTGGGCCCTCTGTGGCCCCTGACTCTATCAGGGGCTCTTTTCTGTTGTTTTCAGTACAATACAGGCTTTGCTGGCTGTCCATAGTCTAGGCAGGACTTCACTGAAGGGAGAAGGAACCCAGGGTGTCACTTTTGGACCTGCCTGCTTGGCCATCTCAGGTTGGCTGAACATCTACACTGGCACACCTTCTTACAGTGACTTTATAGAGTTTTGTTCTTTTGAGGCTGGGTCTCGCCATGTAACTCTGGCTGTCCTAGAACTCAATTATGTAGGCCAGGCTGGCCTTGAACTCAACAGAGATCAACCTATCTCTGCTCTTCAGGATTAAAGTTATACACCTCCATGCCTGGCATTATCATGACTCTTAACCCTGAGCCCAACTGGGTCCTCACCTTACCTCTGTTTAGCAAAGTGAAAAGAAAATGAGAAACAGTGGCAGATAGCTGAGGGGCCTTACAGGACAAAGCCAGCAAGGCACCCTGCAAGGATTAGGGTTAGGACTGTTTACTCTTAAGGAAGCTGTAGAACAATACATGGTCATTCCAAGTGAGAGCTTTGAGCCCCAAGGGATTTATGCTGATTAGGATTACATCTGGCAGGCAAGAAGACATCAAGTGGTATAGGAATAAGGAGTTGGGAAGTTTTCTTTTTCTCATGGAACACAAAGTCTCAGTAGCAAGGCTGGGACTAAGATGATGTCACCCTGATGCCATCAGGCGTCCAGACTTCCTTCTGTTTTTCAGTTTAGTGTCCACCCTCAAGCTTGTCACTGCGTGCTCCCAAAATGGCTGCTTGCCATAGCATCTCATAGAAGTTTCGGGCAGGAAGAGATCGAGACTGTTTCCTTTAAAGACCTTTCTGGAATTTGCTTAAACTTTATTGGTCTGAATCCAGGGCCACCCATCTACAAGAGAGGCCAAGTGTGTTACTGCCATGAATAAGCATGGGTCCTGTTAGAAGGAAGATCAGATATCAGGTGGGTAACCAGCAGTGGCCACAATATGGCAAAGGAACAACAGAAAGGATGCGTTCACTTTTATGTTACGTCCTCATTCCGTCATCTGTTCATCCCAAAATGCAAGGAGACAAATGGATGATCACCCTTCGCTTTTCCTAGAACACATACTGAGTTGTCAGTAGCACCCTGCCATGTCCATTCACATCATTACAAAGCCATGGTAGATACAGCATGCTGTGTGTGAGTTAGGGCTTACACTCTAGGGTATGCATGTCTAAGAAGAGATTGTACCAGAACTTGCTAAAACCCACATTTAGAAAAATATGGCAGTGTATCATCCTTCTCAGTCTAGGAGGGAAGAAAAAAGTGAGACAAGGATAGACAAGCCCCCATTACTCAGAGTCGTCAGTAACTACTGACTGATGTAGGCAGAGTTCTGTTCTGCCCCTGTAACAGTGCTCGGAGTTAAAATGCTGTTGTTGCTGATGCACTCTTACAGAGGAGGAAGTTCAGAGAGGATAAGCAGCACAACTATGACACCCAGCATGGGACAGAGCTGGGATTCAAATCTCAAGCTTGCCAGCCTGGTCTACAGAGTGAGTTCCAGGACAGCCAAGGCTATACAGAGAAACCCTGTCTCAAAAACTAAAAAACAAAACAAAACAAATCTCAAGCTTGTCACCTCAGCCACTCATACCAACTCCAGCTTCCTCTTCCTGCTGATCACAGTTCGGACTCACTCATGCATGCCAGCCTTCCCTGCCAGAGCATTCAAGTTTGGGCCTTCGCAAAATTAGCCACGAGTATGTCAGGCTCTATCAGGAGTGCATTTGTCTGATCTAGACTATGCACGTTTGGTGTGCAGGCAAAACTTGGCTCTGTTTAAATGCTCTCAGCTCTGCCTTGCCTTGATACCCAATTCTGATGTCATACTCTCAGACACTAGAGAGCTGACTGCAGTTCCCCTGCTCCCCACCTCCTCTTCCTCCTCTTCCTTACAAGGGCAGCCCATTAATTCAGAATTTAACCGTCCCTTTGGGCCATTTCTCTAAAGACTTAGCCCCTTGAGTTGGTGAGATACATGAACACTTCTTGAATATGGAGTCTTGGGAGTATCTTGGACATCAGAGCTAGGGCACGTCATCTCTATCCAACTTGAAGCTGGAAGAAGTAATGGGGTAGGGTGCCCACAAGCAAAGACGTATATTAACTTCATTTCAGTAACTTAGGTTCAGGCACTGCAACAAATGCCAGAGGAAGTCCAGGGAAGAGCAAGGGTGACTCTCTTCTCACAGACAAGACCCTGTTTACACAGCACTATCTATTTGGGCTCATTAGTATTCTCAAAGTATTCTGGTCTTTTGGAAAGCCTGTCTTCAAAACTGGCTACAGGCATCACCTGTGTCAGGATAGTGACGGGTAAAGCATCCATGCTCAGGAGCATCCATTCCTCTTTCCCCACCTCCTGTGAATCAGCATCACAAAGCTGAGAGACTCCCGGCTTGGCTCCCGAGATGCTATTTTGAGCATCTCTCTGCAGCAGGCTGCAGTATGGCTTTTGATGATTCACGCATTCACCCGTGTGGAGTGGAGTTGAATGTGCCGTGCCCATGCCCGTGCCCGTGCCCTCTTCCAACACGGCTTCACTCCCAGCCGGGCTGCTCCTAGCCAGTGATGTAAATGTACCAGCTGCTTCCCAAGAGCCAGTCCGAATCCTGCAGGAGGGGCCCATCCCTCTCCGAGGCATCAGCCTGCTGCCTTCAGCCTAAGCCCTCTTGCCAACCATGGTGGGTCTCTCCGGTCTCCCATCACTTTGTCGGAGATGCCCAGAGCTAATCCTCTTACAGGCTCATGATTTATAGTATGCCTTAATCTACAGGCTCCAAGTCGGATGCATTATGATCTTCTGATTGTGGGGAAATGAACAGATTTGCTTAACAGGGCTACACTGGGCTGGCAGGAGGTGGTCAGGAGGAAGGCAGCAGACTGCTCGGAAAATGAAGGCGCTACTCCTGCTGGTCCTGCCCTGGCTGAGTCCAGCTAACTACATTGACAATGTGGGCAACCTGCACTTCCTGTACTCGGAACTGTGAGTCCCCTCTTAGTGCCCACAACTCTGTGTGTGTGTGTGTGTGTGTGTGTGTGTGTGTGTGTGTGTGTGTGTATGATGAATGGATGGAGGTAGTTTCTGAGTCACTTTCCCAGCTGGTTTATTTTGTTTCTGGCAATAATTCTACATGTACTGCATATGTATGAATAAAATGCCTTACAGCAGTTGAAGCAGCAGGCTTAGTGCTTTGTGACTTAATAGAAAACATCATTTTAATGGGTATGCTTGCTTCTCCAACATGCATCACCCCACTTCTGTGCTAAAGCTGCTTGGTGTGTGTGTGTGTGTGGTGTATGTGTGTGTGACTGCAGTGTGCGCTCATGTTTAGCCTTTTCTTGATAGATGTGACTTCTTCCCCTTTCCATAAAAGGAACTAGGAGAGCAATTAAAATCAGAGCTTGCAACCAGACATGTGCATCTCGTATAAGGGATCTCTAGCGACTTTATTGCCGTCAGAGCTGAAACCTGAAGATGGATCCAGTGGCAGTGAAAGAGAAGGATAATCTTATGCATTTAAAAGTCGAAGTTTTGTTTTTATTTTGGATAATTTTTAAACCTATGGAAAATAAAGAACTGTGCCACCGATGCCTGTGATTCCCGGATCATGCCAATCTGGAGACTAATACTTTAGCAAGCTCCAGGCCACCCAAGCCTATGTAACTGCATAGCAGGACTGTGCCTCAGAAACACATGCAAACATACATGCACACACACACATATAAAGGTGAATACATACGCATATGTGTGTGTGTGTTGTGTGTGTATGTGTATCTTTAAAACAGTCTTGGGTAAATTGTGCTGTCATAAAATTTTACCCTCCACTACTTCACAGTGTACTTCTAAAATATAAATATACTTTCCTACATGACTAGGGTCCATTTTATGAGAGGAAATGACTTAGGCCCATAACTTTAAGTATTTTTCTGGCTCCTATGTTGAAAGAATTGCAGACTAGTATGGCTGGTTTCCACCAGACACAGAGGATAAGTTGCTTAGTTTACAGTATTTACAAAATTCCTCCTTGGTAACCAGACAGGAAACTACAGCAAGAAGGATTTTTTTTTTCAGGGATGGGATCTTGCAGTGTAGAACAGGCTGCCCAGAACTCTCATTCTCCTGCCTCAGTTCCCTAGGTGCTGAGATGGCAGGTGAGTCCTACCAGGGCCAGGACAGAGAGCAGGGAATATAAACAGGGGTGAGCTCCGTTAGAAGAGCTTGCCTAAGTTGCAATACCCTCACGGATGTGTGGAGACAGTCCGTCGCTTTTACTTACTCGGACTAATCAGTCTGTCAAAGGCAGTAGCGACTCAGTAAATGTTTGACAAATAGAATAAGACACTTGAAGGCAAGTCATTTATTTTATAGATGCTGCATTCCGGGAGTGTCTGGTCCACTTAACTGAAAAGTAACACTAGTTCATCTGGAATCAGAAGGCTCAAAAAAAAAAAAAAAGAAAAGAAAAGTGTATGGCTTTATCTTCAGTTGTGAGGGCCTCTGGGGGAGATTATGATGTAAAAGCCTTCCTTGACACTGTAGAGGGGCAGAGCTCCCCTGATCCTCCTGATGGTGTTTGAGGTTGCGGTTTCTGGAATCCCGGACCACGTTCATCCTTTCTATCCACCCCACCCACCTGCATCCTTGCCGGAGACTGTGTTAGTTTCCCATGACTGCTGAACCAAATGTCCACAAACTGGGTATCTAGATACTTATTTTTTCACTGTTTTGGAGTCTAGATCCTTGAAATCAGAATGTAAGTCCACACCCACCGTCAAGCTGTAGGAGAAATCCTTCCCCGGAGTCCTCAGTGTCTGCTGGCTCTAAACATTCTAAGCTTTGCAACTCCAGTTTCTTTCTCTGTCTGCGTAAGATCTTCACTTCTGCATCCTCTCCAATTCTGTTTATGTCTCTTTCCCTCCTCCTCCTCCTCCTCCTCCTCCTCCTCCTCCTCCTCCTCCTCCTCCTCCTCTTCCTCCCTTTTTTTTTCCTCCTGCAGTACTGGGTACCATACCTAGAACCTGAACATGGTAGGAAAGCATCCTCCCCTCCCCCTCCCCCTCCCCCTCCCCCTCCCCTCCCCTCCCCCTCCCCCTCCCCCTCCCCCTCCTCTCCTAAGGATATTATCACCACGCTTGGACCCAGTTGGATAGTCAGCATGGTCATGTCTTGAGACCCTTAGCCTAGTTTAATTTCACTCCTAAGGCATTTGATCTAAATAAGGTCATGTTCACAATTCTGAGTGGAGTTATCTTTGGGTGCCACCTTTGGCCTACTTTAGATGCTACAGTAGAGCCCCTCCACTTAGCTACTCTTGGTCTTAACAACCTTGTTAAAGGAAAGCTTTTGATTTTAGTGTAAAAAATATACTTCCTGTAAGCATATGAACCCTGAGGCAAAGTCTCTCAAACTATCTGAGTGGACATAGTAGGTCACTCTGAAGCTCTCCAGAAAGTGTGATGCTACAGAATTTCTAGGTTGGCATTTCTAAAGGCATTTTGGTCAGAACTTGTTAGGAGTTTCCAGTTACTGAGGAGGTAAAAATTGTCCACTTCTGGTTTTCAGAGAACTTTGGGGTGTGAACTGGATCTTGAAGTATAGGTAGGAATTGGGCACCGACGGGGTCCAGAGAGCAGTTCCAAATAGCAAGAAGCAGTGCTTATGATCAAGCCCTGGTTATTACAAAACTTTGGCAGTTTAATTCTGAACCATGAGAGGACTGCTCAGTGGTCAATACCCCAGAGCAGGGGCAGCAGGAGGTGACTGCGTATCCTTGATATGAAGAGCTTTTCTCCCCTCTCTACCATGGGCACCCGGACCTCAGAAACAGAACCATGGGGATTTGCTGGTTCTGTCCTCTCATCTAGGCTGTATCACATGGGTGCATCTTGTTCTGAGTCACCATGGCTCCCACATGCAGAGTCTCCCTTGAGTCCTCTGCTCTCTAGCACCAAGTTCTCAGCTCACGTTCTGTCCACTGGGGACCTACCTAGGACACTGGAGCTAATCGGTAAATGTTTCAAAATTCAGTCCAGGGCTGTCCCAACTCACACCTACAAGAACCAAGTAGGAAATGTTTAATATAGAAATCACTTAGGTAGAAGGCAAACGTTCCTGGTGAGGTCCATGGCCAACTACAGAACGTATATTAAATAGTGTGTGTGCGTGTGTGTGTAATATATAATTCATTATGTGCATAATACCTAATGGCATTCAAATTTAATTTAAAACTAATTTAATCCCAAACCACAATACTGTGTCCCAGCCAGCAGATTACTCATGTATGTTCAGTTTGACGCCAAGGGCCGAGAGTTTCTGACTGGCAGCTAGGTCCTTCTTGAAACACAACCGCTGTCACTTGTTGCCTTAGCTTACAGGAGAGGGAACCCAGCAGGAAAATCCTAAAACCAAGGTAGTGGGTGCCAATCTGTAATTGGAGGCAGGGAATCTAGGGCACTCCCAGAGTTTGTACTGTCAAACCAACAAGTACTGAGGGCTGGAGATGCATGGTTGTGAGAGGGTACCTGCCACACGTGTACAGAGCCTGGGCTCTGTCCCTGCCACCAAAAACCCCACAGCCATATGCACAACAGTGTGGGGTAAAAGCTTCTCTCTCTGACCTTCTTAGACTCCAGAGAGAACACAGGCAAGAACCTCACTATTAAGAGTGTCCCTTGGGTTCCCTTCTCTCCAGTCTGTGGAGAGGGGCCATGTAGAGACATGTACAGAGGACCTGAGAACAGATGGGGTCTCAGGACCATCCAGAGTGCGTTTTAAAGTTCATGATTCTTTGCTTTAACTCAACCTTAGTAAGATTTACATCTTTTGGGCTGGAGCCGCCGTTTCCCTCCTTGAGTTATCCAGATAACCCATGTGGGCCACCATTACCCATGTGGGCCACCATTACCCATTTCTAGAGGCAACAAGATTTCCCAGGTGAGTCTGTGACAGTCATTCAAGAGCACTTTGTTCTAGCCGGGAGCCATCATGTCCTGACTTCTCTGATAGAAACCACCTCTATGCTTTGTGTGTTTGTGATCTCCTCTCTGGGCGTCACTGAGGACTAAGAGCTCTGCTCACCAGACAGTGGTTGAGGAATGCTGGTGAGCGTCTGCGCGCCCATCTTCTGAAAACCTGAAGCGTGAGGACCGAAACTGAATGAGGCTGTTGCCCATCTTGGCCCATCCACTATCAAGACCCGCTGCAATACAAACTTAGAAACAAGTAGTAAATTGCTCACCGTAACCCAAGCTAAAGTCCTCTCAGATGTTCCAGAGCACAGCTCTAAACTTGCAGAACTGAAGTAGGCATCACCTGCTCAGCGGCCTACTGTGGCATTCATAACAATTCTTTAGTTTAGCAAGAACTCCAGGGAAAACCATTGATGCTGGGAGTACAGCATGCATTTTAGTGCCCACAGCACTAAGAAAATGTACTAAAAATTGAAAGGCTTCTTCCACCTTCAAAGTTCCCTCTTAAAGTACATTAACTCTCTGCTGTAGGGAGTTCTCAACAGAGCAGTTCAGCTCTCTCTCTCTCTCTCTCTCTCTCTCTCTCTCTCTCTCTCTCTCTCCCCCTTGGAGTCAAATAAATATTTTTGATTTGTAAGTGAAATCACTATTCAATGTAGCCATGTCCCGGATCTGGAGAGAGAAGTTACATTCTAGTCCCTGGCCCCTGTGCGATGGTCGTTCTACATGAGAGTGGCTTGATCCACCAGAACTGTGTGCTAGAGAAGCTGGGTTATTCTAGATTTTGCTGCTTCAATCATTTAGGGTTGTGGAGGGGCAAGGCCTCCTGGAGAAACTGCTGAGAGCAGCAGGAGAGGTGGGAGCACTGTGTGTAGCCTTGAACACTGGGTCCAGTCCAGAAGTCAAGGGCACAGGGAAAACAGCTCGCCCACCAAGTGTCTTAGGACCAAGGACACTAAACACCCACCACCTCCCTAGAAGAACTTTCTCGGGGCGATCTGCCAAGCACACCTCTGATGAGCCGCACTGACTTTCTGCACCAGACACATTGCTTTGGGGCTCATGGGCCAAAGAGCTGTCAGTCAAATACAGTTGGACGTTCTGGGCTTGAAAGTGAGAAGACTGCTTGCCTTAGTTTTGTCTGTCACTCACTAGGTGGTCTAGCTGCTGGCTTTCCCTTTTCTGGGTCAAGGTCTTACAAAAGTAATCAGTGTATTTCTTTTTCCTCCCTTGCTGACATCAGCTGTTGATCCATAGACTATAGAAAGCAGGGAAGCATCCTCTTCGGAGGTTTGTGTGGATAGAGATCCATTCGAGTGCATCTAGATCACTGCCGTTGGATTCTACCATGGGTGTAGGAGGAAGAGAAGGGACAAAAGGAATGACTTCGGCATCAGTTTCTTCTTCATTGCCACTGTGTTAATGGCCCCCACGACATTTAAAGTCCACACTAACTGGCTTAGCTTTATGGATTTGCCAGAAAATGTAGTTCAAACTGAATCTCAAAGAATTTGTCTCTTTTTCACTAATCTTGAAAGAGGAGAAAAAAAAAAGTTATCTGTATTTTTCTTGCCATATGTTTTGAGTAGCTGATGTCAAGTTTTGATAGGACCCAAATGGAAGGAGATAACGTTTACAGATTAAAATAGGGTCTGAGATGGGGCCATCGTATTCCAACAAAGGTAAAGATATCAGGTTTAAGGAGAGGTTTTTGCGGGCCTCAGTGAATGTCTTTAAATCATTTCAGGGGGCAGTTCTGAGGGAGGAAACCAAGGAAACACTAGGCAAGTGTTCTTCCATGCACTCCGTGCCCAGCCTTCAGCACGTGCTTCCCAATTTATTCCTACGTTTTAGACTTAAAGATCTGGACGGAAATGGAAGCTGTATGTTTCTGGTCCATTTACACTAGACTCACTGAAGGCTTCTTTGTACTGATTCTTTGATGTCCATAGAGCATGGCGACCTTGTTCCATGGTTTTATTTTTTTTTTTCCCTCCTTGGTAATCCACAAGTTCTCTTTTCCTAACTCTTCACTGCTGGTGTAAAATGTTCTTCTTGAAAAATATCTACTCCATTCAAACCCATCAGTTTCAAGATTTTATTCAAGGCTTGGCCAACTGTGCTCCTCTTTCTAGTCCTATGACTCTGTCAGACCAAGTTAGGATATCTTTAATTGTCCTATTGGTTCAGATTTGCTTCATTTTTTTTTTCAGCTTCATTTTAACTTGCACTGGTGGAAAACTTGGAACAACAAAAGGAGAGAAGAGAATAAAGAACTTGTAGGTCCCTCGTATTCATCTTTCTCAGTCCATGGTCAGATCTCTTTCATCTGTGTGCCCTTGAATTATTGGCAGCAAATCTTAGACATGATTATCATGTTTAATCTATAAATATTTCAGCATTTCATCTTTAAAAGATGGTTTTGTTTAGTTTGAGGTTTTGTTTTGTTTTGTACTTTTTTTGTTGTTGTTACTGGTTTTATGTTTTAAGAGAGGAAAGCACTGTAACACCCAGGCTGGCCTTGAACTCAGGCTCCTCCTAGGTCCCCTCCCCAGTTCTTGGGTTGTGGCCATGTGCCACCACTCCCCCTCCCAAAAAAAGGGTCAATTGTGAAGAAATGTGTCCACAACACTAATGTGACACACCAGACAAGTAACTATAACTCCTTGACATCGAATAACCAGTCAGTTCCAATTTTCTCTACCATTTCATTATATTTCTTATGACAGTTTGTTTACAACTTGCTACTGTGTTTGTCTTTCACTCTCCTCCTTGCCCCTCTCCTCATTCATGCTGAGTGGATGGAAAAGTGTCATTAAAGTCACTTTAGAGAAAAATAGCTCTGGCAAAGTACAAATGCTAGACTAATAAAGGTTGTAAGCTGCCCTCCAAGCAGAAGAAATCTTAAGGAAAGACCCAAAGCATTGCATGCTAAAGTCCTCATGAATTTACCTGCCATTTTATCTGAGTTCAGTTTGTTGGTGACAAAGTCACCCAAGACATTTAGAAAGACCTTGAAGAGCACAAAGACAGAAGAATCTTTCCCCCGGGAAAATAGTTTCCTAATTTTTAAATCATGAGCTTTTATCAGTAAAGTATATTCATATGCCCGTCATGTATAGTTATCTCTATACAGAGCTATGTATAGTTTCATGGACATATGCATCTATTTCCATATATACTATCATAGATATATATTTATATAACTAGTAGTATAGATCATCTATACAGTTTATATGTATCATCATACTATAGGAATCTATAAGTTTTGCATATCTACTACATTAATAAATACATTATTGAACATGAACAAAACCATTTTAAAAGGCCAAAGAAGTTGCTAGCGTTTTTGTGCAGTTTCCCCTCACCCTGACCCCAGTCCCTCACTCACACTTTGGTGACTGCTGCTTGACAAAGAAGTTCTCTGGACTCCTTGGCATAAGAACACAACATTCTCAAGTTAACAGAGGACAATTTCTCCCTGACAATCTTGGGTGGGTCTTGGAAGGAACAGGCAGGAAATGGCCTGATTTTGCAGGCCAAATAAAACTTCCAGACTAAACCAGCAGATATCCTTTTTTCTTAGTCATTGACCCTTTTTCTAGAAAGGAAAAGGACTGTCCTTCTCTTACATTCTCAGTGGCCTCTCATCCCTGGAGACCTCCATGGTCCATACTGCTTCGGATGCAGAGTGGCTCAGTGGGAGACAGGTGTGCTGAGACTGAAACGTATTTAAGCAAGAAAGAAAGTGATAAGACTGCTAGGCCCAGCTGGGCTTTTGTACCATGATCCAGGAACCCAGAGCCACGCTCAGTCTCGCTGTAATCCTGCTTTTGGTGTAGGTAATTCTCCTCCTGACTCTGGCTTTCTTGTTCTCCTGCATCCTTCCAGAGAAGCAGGCTTGGTGGTCCCTTTAGGCCCATTTCTCCTGTTTCATTCTTGCTTATTCTCCTCAGGGCCTGGGCACCCTTCCCAAGCCTCTCCCTTCACTAAGTAACTCTACCCAAACAATGAGAAAGGAAGAAGCCATACTTCAAGACAGGGAGAGGCTGTTTGTCACCCGGACATTATAACCAGGTGGTCTTAATGAGAAGAGGCAGGTGATGGCCTGATGAATGGATCCCAAAATACTCTGGGAAATTTGGGGCAAGTTGTTCAGCCTCCCTCAGTTTTTCTCACAAAAAGAGGAAGGTAACAACACCTACCTCACAGGTTGTTGTGAGCACTGAATAAAACATGAAGTATTTAATACAGTGCCAGGCACAGAGGAAGCCCTGATGTTGTGGATTTTGCAACCCTAAAACATTACAACCCTAAAAGATCTTAATATCTCTGAAACATACAAAGGAAAGTGGCCCCGCTTTCCATGATGATTTGTAAAATAATAGCACACTTCAGAATTAACAAAGTCTTTGATTTGGTGAGATTTGGAACACAGCCTTGTCCCCATTGAGCATGGGTAAACAGAGATCAGAGAACAGGAATTGGTGACATGGCCCCTCCTTCCCTGCTTTACTAGAGAGGCGTGACTTCTAGAGCTGAGACAGGGTGACATCTCTGGAGATGCTTGAGAGGTTTGTCAGCAGACCAGGCCACGCTTGCCTAGCTGCTCAGCTGCCATGGATCCTGGGCCACACCTGTTCCCTTCCTCCTTAGGAGTCACTCCTCAGCTATTGGGCATCTTCTGGTTACCTTGACGCTACAGCATCTGCTTCCACAGCCCCGTCCATCATCCATCTGCCCCTTCCTCAATTACAAGGTGATGACTCAAGCCAGCACATTCCTTGTCTGGTGGAGTCTAGTGACACCTGCAGCCCAGCACTGTAGCTATTTAGAGCCTCTGGGGATCTTGGAGGTAATTTAACAACTTGTTTTATTAATGGAGAAACAGAGGCATCATAGTTTACCCAAATGACTCGATCTTCTCAGTGACAGGCTATGTGACCCTGACTAAGTCATGATATTTTGCTGCATACGATGTGTTTGTTATCGTATGACAGACATCCTCAGGAACAATAAAACGAGTTGTTAACATTTTTTTGGCTAACAGCTTTAGGCAGCATAATACCACAGGTGTGACACAACATAACTCATGAGAAACTTGAGTATCCTCAGATGGAGACTGACTTTCTGGGCATGCTCTGAAAATGGGATCAGGGGAATTCCCTGTCCAATTTTGTACAAATACAACCTGGGGCCGTTTGATGGTAATAAAGTTGTCGACTTGAATGTGGCATCCCAAGGTCTTTACAGGATTCTAAGGCTCTCATATCTGAAGCTCCACAGCAAAGCACAAGCTGCAGTTTGTTGTCCTTTGGTGGTCTCCTTGGTGGTGTACACTGCTAAGGTACCTATGTTTCTGAGAACCAACTCTCACTCCTGCTCTTAGAAAGACCCTGATGAAACTCACTGGAACACACACACACACTCACACACACATGCATGCATGCATACATGTGTGCAAGTACACACAGACATGAAAGAGAAATGGCTACTTTGGAAGAAGGAAGTTAGCAGGACTTAGAAGGGGACAAGAAAGTGTAACTAATGAGGTGTTAATCATGATTCAAATACATTATGGAGGTGTATAAAAATGTCCTAGTGAAACCCATTTTTAATATAATTACTATGCACTAATAAAAAGCATTTTGAAAAGGCAAAGAAGAAAGTGTGGCCTCTAAAGCTACTTAGACCTGAGTTCACACACTGACTGGGTCCTTAACTGCCAAGTAATCTTCAGCAGATTACTGAGCCTCGAGTCTCTCATGTTGATGGTGCTTGCCCCTGGAGTATACATGAAGGACTTGGTCACCTGTAGCCCTGTGGGTGTGCTATAAACGTTAGTAGCCTCAGCTGACCTGTGAACCAAGGGCAGAGGATTCTTCCTGAAGCAAAGCAGTGAGGTGTCTTGAGGTTTAGGAAGAATCCACCGGGAATCCTGGAGGGACTCCAGCAGTTGATCCCCCCCCCCCCCCCGCATCTCCCATGGTTGCCATGACAACAGCATTGCTAGCAACGGTCTTCAAGTTACTCCAGATCTGTAATTCACACCAGTTCAAGCCAGGTTGAAGGATGAAGATGAATTCTGATGTGGAACTTTCTAGACTAATGTTCTCTGGGTAGAACATGTGGGTAGTTCCTCTGGCCTGTGAAGGTGATGTTGAAGATGAGCTTTATAGCTGAAATGGTCAAGAGGGCAGCTTCAAGGTGCTCTGTCAGGGTGGCAGGGATAGGGACATAGCTCCATGCTGTCACTTGGAGCAGCCTAAGGAGCTTTCTCCCATTTAGGAAAATATCAAGGCAGATTCTTAACTTTACAGTGAAAAGAAAATTCAGGATCAGGCATTAACAAGCAGAGTCAGAAATTTACTGAAGGGAATTTTTAGCATGATTTTAAGCAACATGGGATTAATAGAGAGCCTCTTGTGGAATGTATAAGACATACCCATTTGTGGGTAGTCGCTTCTCATGAGAGTCACACTTTAATGTCTTAACAATAGTCATATATGTGGTATGTTGAGTTCTGACCTGATTTATCTTCAAAGGGTCACTGTGAAAATTAAACAAAATTAAAATAAACTGGTTTCAGGGTATATTGGACAGGATGTGGTGTGTGTGTGTGTGTGTGTGTTTGTGCGAGTGTGTGCGCTCATGCATGTGCTATCTTAACCGTTAACCAGTCTTCTTTGTGAGATTCCCAGAAAACTCAGGTCATAGATGCTCAGGGCATACACCTGGTTTTATCTCCTTTTCATATTATTATTTGAAAATATCTCTCTATAAAATTAATATTGTTGGAGTTCAAGCCCAGGAAGTTCTGAGGGGAGAAGGCATCCCAGTGGAAGGGGATCCTGAGACAAAGGAGCCCAGGAACTACGTAGCTCTGAGAGGAAGCCTCCTCAGCAGAGAATTTGCAGCTCCCAGGGAAGTATTCCCAGCAGAGCTGAGGAACTGAAGAACCGCAGTCCTACTCTACTTCTTCCTTCTTGTCTTCGTTGCTTCTGGGCTTCTTTTGATGAGAGAGTCACACCAGGCAGCAAACAGCCTCTGCTCCCTGCGTGGACATCGGGGAACTGAGCAGACACAGCCTTTGTATAGGGTTTGGGGGTGGGGCTTTCTAGGACTAAGATTTCCAAAGTGAGGATTGGTGGGATTTCCTGTTTAGACTTTTCACCTAAAATTATCATAATCTGGGAAGGTTCCTATTGAGGGGCTGAGATGACTTTGGTGACAGTTACTGAGGCTGGAAATGGCATTGTGACAGTTAAGGAAGTCTGGGGGAGGGGCCTGGCCACTTTCCTGCCTTGAGGGTTTACAAAGTTTACAAAGGTATACAAAGTTTACACAGGGCATCCAGGGCAGGGAGTGCCTTCTGTGAGTGGCGTGGATAGCCAACACCTCTATATGCTGGGATTCTTGACTCTTTGCTAGCAAAAGACTTCAACCAGACTCTAAAATGAGAGGCCCCTTTCTCTTCCTATGCTCTCTCAAAAAATTTCCATGTCTTTTCATCTTGCCTCAGCCCCAGTGACATTTATTAAAGTGATCAGCCACCAACATTTTCGGTTTTATGGGCTCACTGATGTTAGATTGAAGAGGATCAACGTCTATTGAACATATGTTGGGATAGTCCCTCACTCTTAGAAGATGTCACCACAGTTTTTGTGCAGAGAACATCTGGTGGAGATAGGTGTGAGGCTCTTAGTTCAAGCCCCAGCATCCACGTGAGAACCTGGGCATCCTTGCCTTTACCTCTATAAACTGGTTCTGGGAAGGCGGAGACAGGAAGACCCCTGGGACATTCGTAGGCAGTCAGTTTAGCCTAATTGATGAGTGCCAGGTTCAGTGAGGGACCCTGTTTCAAAAATCAAGGTAAATGGCTCCTGAGGAATGACATCTGAGGTCGCCACACACATGTGCATGTGTGTTTGTGTGCGCGTGTCAGCAGGATAGAAGTCTATCTTCCCTGTGGCACAAACCTTGATGATAAACTTGGCTATAGCATTCTAGAATGAGCATCACATAAACTGAAAGAGGTGGACTAGGCTCTGCCATGTTTTAGGTACATGTCCTGGAACAGTGGCCCCAACTCCTATGATCTGTAGAGGACTGCTGTACCAGTGAGGGTTGTGACTACCCCAGCAGTAGAACACAGCCTCCTGCCTACATGTGGGCATCATCCCCACACATGTCTCCATCCCCATACACTATAAGCCAACTCCTTTCTTTCACTCCCTGAGAACTATTTTTTTAAAAAGTCACATCAATGTTGGTATCTTCTGACTTGAGATCTTCCTTTGGAGTCCTCCTTGGTCTCTTTGGTCTCCACTCATCAGGGAACCAGAATTCCTCTAGACATCACGAAAGGATTCCGAACTCAGTGAGAGATGCTGATTCCCCCAATGAAAGGCCCCTAGACACTCACCATCTGCTTTGGAACCTTGAGAAATGGTATCAAGGGCTTAAAAATAGGACTGGAGCGGTGAAGGAGACAAGGAAGAACAGTGTGTTCTTTAAAATCAGACAGTGCCTCTTCGATCACAAGATAACTGGAAATGTGGTTGTTTGTTTGTTTGTTTGTTCTAGTCTTTCATTCAGTTGCTCGATGTCATGTAAAGAAAGCCCTGGGGTGACCAATCACTTTCCAGGTGGCTTGTGGGAACAGTCTCTCTTCACACCTCTTTCTTCCCTCAAGATGTGAGCAGCATTAGACTAAGGAGTGCAATTCATTTCCCTTCATACGCTCCAGCACCTGAGGTCGCTTTCTTTAACATTTGCTAGACATTCAGCAAAGTCAAGGAATGTCTATCAGATAAAAAGTGGGCTTCTCTTAGCTAGTGGATGTAAAGGAAAGTTCTAGAAAACAAATCAACAAAATGCTTCCTATCACTTTTCTTACGAGTTCTGATTCTGCTTGCGGTTAATGTTTTCTAAGTGTTGTTTCCCCACCGAGGCACCACCCCACCCCTTGTAGATGAATAAAGAGTGTGTACTTGGTTAAAAAAGGAATCACTTACTCCTAGGAAGAGGACAACTTAATAATAAGTATTCATTAAATACTTATGAACCATCAGGCATGCTTTCAACTCTGGGGATTACTCAGTAATAAAGAGCAACATACAAAACGTTGGAAAAAGAGAAGTCCTTTCCTCAAGAAGACCTTGAGGGGGAGAAAAGGAATGTTTGAACAGATGCTAGAAGGAAGAACAGGAGGGGTCAGAAACAGCATCTAATGTCAAGGTGAATGAGCACACAACTGGGCCTTCTAGACAACTAGATCCCTAAGTCCACATCTATAAAGTACATACACAAGATGATTCCTACATCCCATGTTCCCATGAGGGATGGGTAAGAGCAAGCAGTGCCACGGGAGCTGACACCAGCTGGTCCTGAGTGTTTTCACCTTTGCTGGATCATTCTACAAGGAGATGGGAGCAGGGTGGTGTTTTCTCTTACTGGCTAAACATCACTCAGGGGTCAAATGCTCTAAACACAGATTTGGACAGTCATGAATGCTAAAGGCTACCTTCCATCTCGTCCGTCCCATACCTGCTTGGTGGGGGACTTCATAGCTAAGGCTCTCATTTCCAAATGGTGCTGCTTTCAGTTTCCCCCCAGCCCGGTCATATCGTTTTCTATCAGGTTCTCTTGGCTCACACGTTGTCTGAATGTAGCCAAGTTTACTTACTTTCCTCCTCCCCATTCCTCTCAAGTCTTTGGGGGAATTCCCCACCTGAGGACGGTCATCTGCCTTTTGGGTTAAATCCACATGATGGCAGGTTGTAGAAACCTTAGGACAACTAGGCAGCTCAATACCATATTTGTGATTCCATAATTTTCATCTATTTTCCCCCGATGTTGAATCTTCAGACTAATGATGATGGTGAACCCTACCCTGAGACGCTGCACAGCCATCTTAAATTCTGTCCCTGTCCCTTGTACTCTTAATAATGTCCAGCATAGCATTGAAATCTTCAAGACACTCCCCTAGGCGTGATGGGGGTGTGAGTTGATGATCTGCAGTTTTTCCTCTGTTTATTCATCCTTGGATTGTTTTTTAACTTTTAAATTTTTACCTCCCTAATATTGTTCCCTTGATTTTTTTTAAACCCACCACAACATACATCGGCCACTGATATTTTTAAACTACTCTTTCTTTTTGTTTCTTTCTGTGTCAATAGCATATGTTGCTGGGCCTTCTTCCAATTGTCTGACATCCCCTTGAGTGCAAGGCAATTTTTCAGAACTAATTATTCATTTTTACTACACCATTGTTCTGTAAGCATATTAGTTAAATTCCTGCATTCCCTGGGGCCCTATATCATCTGGTCCAGCTGATTTATGTGTCCTCATACTTGCCAAATATTTCTTTACCTAGTTTTTAATCCAAACTTATCTAAATGGGTTTATAAGTCTCCTGATTTCTCTTATGGGTACTTCTAAAGAGTTTATTTTGGGGTCGGACGGAGATAAATTTTCATTTCAATATTTGTCCCTTTTACTTATAAATCGTTGTCCTTTCAAGCTGCTTGACTTAACTTGTTTATGACTTGGAGTGAGCTTACCAGTTTTCCAAGCTGTTCCTAAAGCGATGCTTTGTTTCACCCCCGAGTTTTTTTTCTCTCTGCAGAGCTTCATTGATACAGGCTGCGCTCCAGGCTTCTTGCTCTTCTTGCTTCTCGTTTGCCAAACTATTCGGTGATCCTAAGGGCTTCTGACACATGACTGGAGAGGGGCCTGCTTTTTGCACTTGATATAAACACTTCAAAACCAGAATGAAACAAGAAACATGAGCTATAAATTTCTTTTTGCAAAGAAAGAACGATGGAATTTGCCGATCAGATCTGCTTCATGGAAACTACTAAGTCTCTCAAAGCAAACCATCCCACCAGAGAATAGTTTGGCACTCATATTTACCCTTCCTCAGAGAAATAACTGTTCAACCCAACCTTGTTTGGGGTTTGTTTGTTTGTTTGTTTGTTTGTTTTATTACTTGGCCAGGTCACGTCAGCATGGATTGAAAGAGCATTTTGCTGAACTTGACCCGGTTGCTAATGGTGTACTAACATGCCCGATGCCCCCACCTCCCCACTTGGGGATCCTGAAATCACAGAACATGGTCTTGACTTTTATTTTTAGAATCAAGTCCAATGCTCTTATTTTACTCAAGACAAATGTTTGGCCCTATCACTCGAGGACACTCCAAATCTGTAACTGCTCTAACCAGCGACCCCTCCCATAGACAGCTTTGTCTACACAGCAGTACCTTGTATGCCTGATGGGGTTGCTTTGACAAGGCAGAGCAGCCCTCAGTTTAGGGTTTGGTGTGGGTGTGTGTCCGGATTGAGAGTTCATTGTCACTTGTCATTAGCAAGAACAGAGTATTGGTCTATCGTTTTACTTTATTCAAATAGCCTTTGATTTAGTATTAATGCCCTGAACAAAGGAAAGCACTAACTGTCTGCTCCTAACGATGAGGCCACGGTAACTTGTGCAGCGATTGTCTCATGCAAGGAGAGTAAAACTTAAATACTAATTACAGTCAGTCATGAAGAAGAGGAGGAGCCTTGCTCTGCTGAGCATCCTAGCAGTTTGCAAGAAGCCACTGGCCCTGTCTGGAAGATCGCTTTAAAGGCCCACAATAGGCAATGCCTTTGATTGGGAGGGTTTTGATGCCAACAGTTCTGGGGTGTGTGTATGTGGTGTGTGTGTGTGTGTGTGTGTGTGTGTGTGTTGTGTGTGTGTATGTGTGTGTGTGTGCCTGTGTGTGTGAGTGTGTGGGGTGTGTGTGCATCTGTGCTTGTGTGAATGTGAGTGTGTGTGTATGTATGTGTGTGGATGTGTGTGTGTGAGTGTATGTGCATGTGTGTGCATCTGTGCTTGTGTGAGTGTGTGTGTATATGTGTGTGTGTATGAGTGTGTGTGAGTGTTGTGTGGGTGTGAGTGTATGTGTGTGCATCTGTGTTTCTGTGAATGTGTGTATATATGTGTGTGTATGTGTGTGGTGGCATCTGTGCTTGTGTGAGTGTGTGTGTATATGTGTGTGTATGAGTGTGTGTGAGTGTGTTGGTGTGGGTGTGAGTGTGTGTGTATGTGTGTGCATTTGTGCTTCTGTGAATGTGAGTGTGTGTATATATGTGTGTGTATGTGTATGTGGTATGTGTGTTGTGTGATGTGTGTGTATTATGTGTATGTGTATGATGTGTGTGATGTGTATGAGTGTGTGTGAGTGTGTGTGTATGTGTGTGCATCTGTGCTTGTGTGTGTGTGTGTGTATCTGTGTGTGTGTGGTGTGGTTTGTGTTTGTATATACATTTTTGTGCTTGGACTATATCAGAACAGTGGTTAAGCCCAAATTAGAGCTGAATTACTTTCTGCAGATAAATGATCACTCAGGAATTGTCTTCATGTAACTAAAGAAGAAATTTTGGAGTTCTAAAATCTTCAAAGTCTTAAAAAATCATATGCATAAACAAATCACTTGAGAGGAAGACTTAGAGAACACGTGAACCACTTATCACCCATAGAGATTTCAATGGGCAAATACTTATAAACTCCACTATTCTTTTTACTGAAAGATGTTACAAACAACTTTCATATTTGTCAAGACTAGAAGCCTAGAAAACATTGTGGCAATCTTCTGGGAAGGGGACACATGGACATTTGTCTAGTCACACAGCCTCCGGCATTTGGTGGCCTCATTTGGCAGGAGCCTGTGGGTTTGTTGGTTCCCAGTGGAGCCCTTGATGGGCGTGTGTGGGGTAAATCACCATGTCTCTTCTGATGTAGCATCTGACTACACACTGGCCAGATTGTAATCTGGGAATCTAACTTCCTCAAGAAAAAACAAAAAGCAAACTTTAAAACTTATTATGCCCTTGGACCTCCCCATACTTTCAATGGGCCCAGGTTGATTTAGTCTCCTTCCTGGACCTGCTTCAACCAGTAAGACCTCCTGGACTTGGCCATGTAAGACTGTCTGTACTTGAATGTTAATCGGCTATTTGGCTCACTTCCCCTGATTACTTCCAGAAGTTACAGCACACGTTGTCCCAGCTGAGGGTCTTCAATGACCTTTTCTTCCCTCCCACTCCACTCCAGAAAGGCTCTTGTCCCAACGTGTTCTTGTTTAAGCCTTTCCCAGCCATGAAAAGAATGAGACTGGACACTAATGGCTGCTGCTTTTGAATCGTTGTGTGGTGTCCCCAGTGAGCTGAACACCTGTGCATCTGAAGGCTCATTCGATCATAGCTTTTGGGTTGGAAATTCATCAAGGGAGACCAGGGCAGTGTAGGGGAAGAGGTTTTAACCAAACCACCACGTACCATGTCATCGTCTGGCGCCTCTGACAGAACAGGGTAATTAACTCTGATTTTTATTAAATGTAGAGCTAACTCAAGATTAATTGGACCTGAAGTGCAGCTAAGTGTTTGTTTTTTTCAGAGATGAACCCTGATTCATTCAGAAGAGTGAGGGGGTCACTTACCCACCTTGCATCGTGCCTGCCTCTTCCCTGACTTCTCCCAGAGTCTGTAGAGCCTCAACATGACAGAATTCAGTGAGGAAAACTGTAGCAAAAATCTCTGCCAGAGCTTGCTTGCTATTTATTTATTTATTTATTTTATTTATTTATTTTTGTGCAAACATGGCCTTCAGACTTGCCGAAGGGGTCCCACTGAGCAGAGGGCTCTCCTGGACAGCCTAGTAGAAGAGGCACTACCCATCCCCAGGAGCTGTCTCGATGCCCGGCCCAGCATGTGACACATATTCTCGTCCTGTGTTCTGGGTTCTCTGCTTGAGAATGATTTTTAGTGTTTTTGTAATTGTCAATCTTTTTGAAATAAGATGTTAAAATTTAGCCAGTGGCAGATTGAATTGTTGTGCACGTTCCTTTACATACTTTGAGTCTTCTATTTCATATTCAACGTGAGAAGGATTAAGGAAAGCAGGTATCGTCAGTAGGCAAACTGCCCAGCCTTAGGACAATAAGTCCTTGTCTGGGTGGCACAGGACCAGTTTACCCCAGTCCCAGCCTCCCAATACCACCTGTCGGAAGGACGAAGCTGACGCAGCAGATGAGGTATTTAGGAAGGAGGAGTGATAACTCATTGAAAATTATTTTCAGCCGGGCGGCGGTGGTGGCGCACGCCTTTAATCCCAGCACTTGGGAGGCAGAGGCAGGTGGATTTCTGAGTTCGAGGCCAGCCTGGTCTACAGAGTGAGTTCCAGGACAGCCCGGGCTACACAGAGAAACCCTATCTCGAAAAACCAAAAAAAAAAAAAAAAGAAAAGAAAATTATTTTCTCTGTTGCCAGTCATGCACGTTCCTTTTCCTGACTGGATTCCAGGGTATGGTGAGACTTAAGGTGTAGACCAGAGATAGGTAGAGCGATAGCCAAGGAGGGTGCCGGGGGGGGGGGGTCAGTGCTCAGAGCTGCCCACTTGAGTGGATCCCAGGAGCATCAGGGCCTCAGGAATCTGTCCCAAGAGCCCAGTGATTGTTACACAATTAGGCTAGCATAAGTGGAGAGGTAGATGGAAAGAATGCTAAAAGAACATATGCAGTGAGCCAACCCACTCTTTGCAATTGCTTAAGATAAAAGGGACTAATAATACCAATGTTTCTGAAGCCGTGTTCTGGGTTCATTGAGAGAAGCACTGTAGCCCCTTCCCAAGCTAGTCGGTTAAAAACGGTCTGAGCCAAGCCAATCTCATACTCGGGCATCAAAGGTGCTGTTTGCCATTTCAAATCATAGGGATGTTGGTAATTACTCTGTGATTCATCTGAGATTTAACTCAGTCAGTGGTCTAGTGCTGTGAAGAGACACCATGCCCATGGCAACCTCTGTAAAGGAAAGGAATTAATTAGTGCTCGCTTACAGTTTTATAGGTTAAGTTCATTATCATCATGGTGAGAAACATGTGGCCTGCAGGCAGACATGGTCTGGGAGGAGCCGAGGGTTCTGTATATGGATCACAGGTAGCAGAGAAAAGAACCCCTGAGCCTGATGTAGAGCTTCTGAAGACCTCAAAGCCCACCCCAGTGACACACTTCCTCCAACAAGGCCACACTTCCTCATCCTTTCAAATAGATAGAGCCCAGGAGCCCACCACACTCCCTGATGACCAAGTATCCATATCTGTGAGCCTAGGGTGGTCATTCTCCTTCAGACCACCACACTCCATAAAAGCTAGCAGAGGACTATGCGAATTGACTGCCTTTAAAACAAATCTTCTACCTTTAGCGTCTGTTTTAAAGACAAGTCAACTCTGACATGAGACTCGGTTTACCTTCTCTACCACCACCCTAGACTCAAGATGAGAGGAAAGTCTTCACTTAATTAGATGCCTGGTATTGTTTCGTGAAGTCATGAACAAAAAGATGGATTTTCCTCAGTGATTAGAAAATGACTATTAGCTACATGTTAAAGGTATTTGGATTTTGCTACCACGGAGAATATATGTTATTTATATTCTCTATAGAAAGATCCCGCAACTCAAGCAGAAATTCCACACAGATGCTGGTATCTATATCATACTATAATAAATGTAATTTATCTCAGGTCTTTGTGTTGTTTAGCCAAGTCAATGCCTCGTTAGGTGTAGAACTAAGAGGAGTAGAGCCGACTAATGATAGAGACTCAAAGGAATGATTTATTTCGAGCATGCACGTCCTCCATGTGGCTCTGAAAGGCACTGAGAACACTTGCTCAAGGACACCAGTCACAAAAATATTTGTACATTTCTTCATAAGACGTTTGCGTGGGAATAGGAGGCCCAGACTGGAAATGGAGCAGTCTTGAGGTCTGATCCAGCGCTGGGACATCTGGGCTGCCAAACACATTTTTATAATTTGCTGCTTCTATATAGCACGTTGTGTTCCAGGGTAAAGGTCAGGGAGAGCGACGAAAGCTTTGTTGTAAGAACTGTGTGTGGCTTGGGTACTATTCCACTCCGTGCTTCTAGATGCTCTGCTGTTCCTTGGTGGACAGGATCGGTGGCTGTGTCCTTTGTGTCAGAGTCGTCTTCATGAGACGTGGCATCTGTGTAGGTGATAAGTGGCTTCAGTCGCAGGAAGATGCTCTGTGGTTGTCATTTCCCTTGGGATTTTCAGTAAACACTTGTTTGACTTGTACCTGAACATGGGCTTCCGATTCTTCATGGTTCAACAAGGAAAACCACGCCACTCTATTATTATGGTACAACCAATAAAACCCATGATAAGGCAGCAATGGAGCACTGGAAGTGCTTATTAAAGTCAGAGAGGGAGACTTCAGGTCAGGTTCAAGTGGTTAACCCATAAGGCTTGCAGTTGTGAGGTTCTGAAACCCTCGGGAGTAATTGATCTTCACTGGATGTAACATCTAGAATCTGAGCTCTCCCGTATGGAAAAAGGGAGTGACGGTTCCCTTGGTAACAGTTATCAGGTGCTGTGACACCAAAGGCACAGGTAGTCCCAGCCCCATGGAAGTAAGCTGAGTCTGCAGCAAGTGAATGGATACAAAAGAGAGAGTCAGGGATGGCCTGGGAAGTGAGAGAGGGGAGGTTGGGTAGGAAGGACTTGGCTTGTATGTAAAACTGGGTTTGGGAACCTGTCTCAGGGACCCAAAACCAACTGTCTACCCGAACTCATGTCCCTGGTTCATCCTCCAACCCCAACGACAACTCATGTCTCTGGTTCATTCCCCTTACACACACACACACCACACACACACACACACACACACACCACATCCCTCATTCTAACCAGTATCAGGGGATTGTGACGGGTTTCATAGGTGATGGTAACACTTATTTCTAGGGTATTTTAGAGTATTTGTTAGTAAATTTAATGATACAATATAAACTAATGTTCGAACTCGTGTCAGGATAACAAGTCAATTCTTTTGATTACCCCAGTACCTCCTGTGACTGGAATAGTTTGTTTAACATTTAATCACTGTAGCAACACTAGCACGTAGGTTAAATGTCTCAGAAATATAACATGATTACAGTAGAATGTGTAAAAATAACAAGAGGAGTCAGCAAAAGGGGCAACCTAAACTTTGTGTACCTTAAAAAAAAAACCTTACATTCCGATGCACGAAGAAAAGTTCACTCTTCCTATTTCTTTTAGCTGTGAGGATTCTTATAACTGTTCCAAGAAAATGATAAGCATTCCCCACCCCCAGTGACCTCAGAACAACAGGGAAACATTCTCACCTGCTCAGGTCAGCTTCCTGCTTCTGGTTTCCCTTCCTTCTGCCTGAAAGGAAAGTGATTCTTTCCGATTCATGGCGATTCCTTAAGAGACCCTTTCTCTGACACCTCTCAACGGTGTTGAGTTACACAGGTCCTGTGCAGTGACATTGAGGACCTGCAAATACCAGCTTTTGGAGAGAGAGAGAGAGAGAGAGAGAGAGAGAGAGAGAAGAGAGAGAGAGAGAGAGAGAGCAGGACCACAGAAGCATTTCTGGGTTGTTATTCCTGAGTCATAGCAGATATGATAGCAGGGTTTCTGCTAAACTCTCTCACATGTTCTGTTCCATTGCATGCCATGGAGTAGAAATCCATGCCTACAGATGTCCCACTTCCTATCCATTATCAGCTTACAACACATAGCCGAAGACACGGTGCCCATGAGAGGAGGCCTTAAACTCTCCCAAGCTGTGTATCTGCAAGGCTGCCCCAGCTCTGGCGGCATAACTGGCAGTGAGGGTGACATGTCTGAGCTCTGACCTTTCTGCTCTGGGTGGCTCTCTCACCTGCCCAGCCCCAGAGCTCCATGGTGCTTTTATCAAGGGGTGCTGGATCTGTCTTCATGCATGATGCTTTTGGTACATCTGCAAGCATGTCCACTTCCTCCACCCTCACCACCTTCCTGCCTGATCTCTTGACTGGATGCCAAGACATGCACAAAGTTCTCAAGTCAGTGTCCATTGAGATTGTCTGGGGAACTTGTTAAAAACACAGATACTACGCGGTGGCTTCGGGGATACAGAGCTGCAGCACAGTCGTGAGGACTGAGGGTTTGAATCCCACGGAAGGCCCGGCAGGACACAGCGGCCTCTTTAATCACAGTGCTTGGGAGGCAGAGACAGGATCGCCGGGGGAAGTTGGCTGGTTATGACTGGTCTGACCTGTGTGCTCTGGGTTCATTTGTGCCTCAGTAAATGAGTGGAGAGTGATCAAGACCTGATATCAACTTCAGGTCCTCACATGTAACACATGAATGTGAAGACACGAACCATACAAAAACAGAACCCCACAGACGCAGATGATACCTCCCACAGAGGAGCTGTCCGCTGAACTATTGACATTCTGGTCCTGATGCTCTTCTGCTGTGGGGTCGACCTGTGGGTGATGTGTAGCATCCCTGGCCCCTGTCCACTATCCTCCCAGTTGTGACAAAACAAAAAGGTCCCCAGACACTGTCAGATGTCCTTTACGAGAAATAGAGCCTTGGTTGAGAACCACTGTCTTTGGGATTCTCATTCCTAAAAGGACAGTAGGGGCCTGGCTTCTATTTTCACAAGTGTTCCAGCAAACCTGGCTCTTTGAGCATCCAATGAAGCTTTTCTTCCCTTTTAACAGCACTTACACCTCAACCTGGTTTCCATGGCAACAGCTATCATAAGAGGTACACGGGACAGTTCTTCCCTCCAGAGCCCAGGCCCTCTGTGCTGCTAAAAGGCCATTAGCCTGCCAGTAACTAACACCAGGCTGTCTGCTCAAATGGCCAAGTCTCTTATAGCCAGAAAATACAAGTGCTTAATGACATGGACTTGGTAAAGAACTCCTTTGGGAGGTAATGTCCCAGTTGACATTGTGTGACCTCCAGAGAACAGCAGGTATCAGCTCCCCTGCTGGGACATTTGGCCCTGAAGTGGCAGAAGCATCTGTCTGGCAGGGGTGACTAGGCTGTCTGAACTATTCCCAGCACCCTGTGGTCCTTCCGAACCCAGGCCCTAGGGAAGTGGAATGTGACATGCACACACGTGTGACTCAAATGCTTTCGGGAATTCCGTTGTTTAGTCTGTCTCCTGTGGTCGCAACTTCCTCTCCAAGTGTTCGGACTGGGAACATTCTTTTCCAATTGGCAGGAGCAGAATTTCCTATGGGCCTCACAAGGTGCTGGACTTAGGAAGGCTGCTCCATTCCGCAGGGAAGAGTGTTCCCTGCCACTCTTCATGGGATATGAATATTTTGTTTAAAAGCACCCTGGCTGCAAGTTTTCCGCTCTATGGGGGCCCCTTGACCCTTACAGCTTTTGGAGGTAGCGATCTTCGTGGCAATGGGTACCTTCTTGACAGATACACTGCATGTGTTGATGATGGTATGTGTGTCTTCAGCTCACCCCTTTCTTAAGCACACAAGCCTCTGAGTTACAATTATGTTAAGAAATAATGTCACCTTTATTTGATTCTCACTGGAGGAGTAAACAATCCCCTTGGGGTGATAGCTTCTGTCCTATTCCTTTATAATAATGACTCTTCTTTATCCAAAAGAGAAACTGAGGCAAAAAGTGTTTTCTATTCTGCCAAGCAATCACTTTGTGTCTCCCCCACCCTGAATGTTCCTAGAGAAATAAATAGAACACCAGGGTGTTGTAATGGAATGGAGCACACCAACACCCTAAGATCTCAGGGTCCTAAGATCCCTCTTAGAACTCTGAGTGCTAATTGTGGCCGAACATCAAGAAAAATGAAGTGCGGAAATTGTGGCTTACCCTCAGCGTGGCTCAAATGTACAGCAAATGTGGGCTTTCTCAGTCACACGCTGGACCCTGTTCCCAGTTTACAGGATGATACGTGTTCATTGCCCGCCTCCTTCCTTCCCCCCAAGCTGATATGTTTACAAGGTGGAGACACATCAGAGCAGGCAGAACCTAACAGCTAGTTGTCAGCTATAATAATTTACACAGAAAACATTCCCTAAGCTAAATATTGTCCCAACCACTGTCTTAGTGTTCCTCATCTAGAGAGTTGTGGTGACAGGCATGGAAGGGGCACATGGCTGAACCAGGCTGAGTCATACAATCTTGTCATTATTAGGGACAGTAAAGACTGTCTAAAGCAAATTTATATTAAGTGGTTTACTTAAGAGAATACAACCAGACAGGCAGAACAGGGACAGGTAGCATTTCTTCTCGATATACTTTGGGAGTTTTTGAGACATGGTCTCGTATAGTCCAGGATGGCCTTGAACCCTTGACCCTTCTAATGGTACCTTCCAAGAGCTAGGATTAGAGGCATGTGCCACCATGCTAGCTTTCCTGCAGAATGTTTTAAAATAGCAACTATTTTGTGACTATAAATACATGTATGAAACTTTGTGTCTACAATTCTTATTGCTAAGCATTAGGACCTCGTTTTATGCTATTTCTAAATAATTTTAACTTGTTAACATAGAAGTTTTCAAACATTATGTAGAGAAGCATATAAAGAACCCCCAATGGATACATCGTCCAGTTCTAATAACTATCATCATTTTATAATTTTATTGGACCTCTTGTCCTCCTTTTTGCTGTGGCACTTACAAAACACATTCCAGAGTCCATAGAACTTTACTCCAATCACTTTAACAAAAAATACACCTTAATCTCAGCACTTGGGAGGCAGAGGCAGGCAGAGTTCTTGAGTTCTGGGCTAACCTGGTCTATAACGTAAGTTCCAGGACAGCCAGGCCTAACTAGAGAAACCCTGTCTTGAAAAATACCTCTTTTTCACAGTAGTGAAATACAGTAGTGTTCATCCTTCAGGGTACATAAGTAACAGGCCTATAGCATCGCCTGAGGCTTAGCAGCGTTCATTTAAATGTGTTGGCTGCCATTCTAAGTATTTTTTAATAATGTCTTTGTGTGTGTGTGTGTGTGTGTGTGTGTGTGTGTGTGTGTGATATCCACTATCTCCACTAAATATGCTAAGTTTCTTCCAAAACTGCATGCTGCTACTTTGAGGTTTTTGAGAAGTGTTTCAGTGGAAGCATCTGCTGCATTCATGGATATGACCATTGCTGACTTCATACATGGAAGGATGTCCTCAGTGTCACTAATTCCAATATCACAATGCTTTGGTTACAAGTGAACCAGACGAGATGGTGCTTTGGCTTCATTTATTATGTCTGTTATTGTCATTTTTCTTTTAATTAATGATTCTTTCTCTGTGTGTGTATATATGTGTGTGTGTGTGTGTGTGTGTGTGTGTGTGTGTATGTTTTATGTGTCTGAGTCTTTTGCCTGCATGTATGTCTATGCACCAAGTCCCTGCCTAGTGCCCAAGGGGGTCAGAAGAGAGCGCTGGATCCCCGGGAGCTGGAGTTATGGATGGTTGCTGGGTTCTGTATGGTTGCCGGGAACTGATAACTGCTGAGTTCAGTCTCCAGCCCTTCTCTTTGTGGAATTTAACATGTTACTTAAAGACAATCTTAAGGAATGTGCTTACACAGATATCTAGCTCCTCTTCTCTAATGCAACTGTTATTTGCTAGTGTGAAGACAAACATTTTGATATAATTGCAGTCAGCTTAGGATCCATTCTGGGGATGTCAAGTGTTGTATATATTCTGTCAAACAGCCTTGTTCCTGGCCTTTCTTTGAAGCATGCATATGAAAGTCTGAAAAATACAAGCTGTTTCCTCCTGGTCCTGGTTGTGTTCATAGTCCTCATGTTAACTGTGTTCTCTTTGCCTCTGCATGGATGAGAGAAGCCAATCAAACACTTGTATCCTTTGGATGGTGTGCGTCCCCTTCCTTAGCTGGACACCATGTCCTTGTCTCTGAGACACAGCTACTGAGTGAAGTAAGCCTTGGCTCAGCCCTTCTGTAGGGGAAGTTCTCTCTGGTGAGGCTGTGCCATAGAAGTTGGGGTTTCTATTGCCACCACACTTGGGTTCTGCTATGCTACTATCACCCTACACCAGATACTAAGAGCCATGTTTGCTTTGCCCACCTGCCATGTCCCTGCATCTGTCCTCCCCAACAGGGGGACAAGTACTCCCCGAATTTAGCTCTGTTGTTTCACTCTTCCCTCCTGACTTTTGTTTTCTTGTTTTCCTGGGCACCATGACTCTACACAAACGTGGAAATGTGTGAATGTAAAGATAGTTGAGTGGCCTTAATGGTTGATACCTTGTCCTCCTGTGCTTTGGGAGAGTGACCACACTAGGTCTTTGGACCAAAGAACAGAGATGGGCATGGAAGAAGAATTTCTCTTCCTGCCACCATGCCAGTCAGATTCTGTTCTGTTTCATGAGCCCTGGTAGCCTTGAAGTACTCAATGCCTATATGTACTAGATGGTGTAAGCTCATTGCTGTCTTGAGTTTTGGTGTTTCAAGTTACACACAACACACACACACACACACACACACACGCGCGCGCGCGCGCGCGCGCACGTGTACAGAATAAGAAAGCCTGAGAATGCCCAAGACCCTTATATGAAATGTGATAATGTCTCCATATTACCTATAGACACCTTTCCATGTACTACTGTAAAAACATCTCTGGATTGCTGATTGTGTCTGATACAATGCAAATACTGTGTGAATAGTTTCACAGTCTATTAATTAAAGAATGATAACACATCAGGAGAAAGCCCCTCCCCCATTCAGTCCAGGTACAGCCATTTTTTCTGCATATTGTCTGTGCCTGTTTAGCTGATGTGGAGGGCCCCCTGTCCTTTTGCCTAGAGTGAAACCTTTGGAACATGGTCTTTGAACTGGGTTTTGAAGCTGGAAAGGCAGTAAAATTTTGTTGAGCAATTAAAAGGGACAGGGCATTCCCCACAGTTCCTCTGCACCCAGAGAGCAGCTCTGGGTGCATGAAGTGGGACAGGCGGGCCCATGGGACCAGAGGGATATTTCTCATCATGGCGGCTACAACGTTGGGGGTTAACCCACACTATACTCACCAGCTTCTTGGTCAACAGCTTTCACAGAGATTTACAATCTCTTCCCAAAGTAGTCATTCTGATGTCATAGCCCACAGCTGTTGGTGTCTTTACTGCACACCAGGATGGATGGCTTGATTGGTTGGTGATTCAGATGCAAGAGCTCAGAATTATAAGAAGTAGTTCATAAGTAAATGCCATGTTCCCTGAGGTAGGAATCATGATTCATTTGACATCAACATGTACAAGTTCCCTAAACGAAATTCCTGACATAACCATGGAAGTGAACACTCGGGAATGTGTCCAAGGAGCAGGGTACCCTGTGACTCCATTTCTGGTTTCTTCATCACGCCAGTGATAACAAGAGACGTAGATGGGTGTTACTCAGAAAATGGTTTGCTTTCTTAAAAAGACTTCAAAGCATGATATGCACATGGGCTAGGGATGCAGCCCAGTTGGTAGCCAGCTTGTCTGGCACGTAGAGAGCTCTGCTTTGATCACTACCGCTACATAACCTGAGCATGGCGACACACACCTGTAACCCCAGCACTCGAACGGGAAAGGCAGGGAGATTTCAAAGTCATCCTTGGTTTCATAGCAAGTTTGAATCCAGCCTGGACTACACCAGAGCTTGCCTTTCCTTCCCTGCCCCCAACATACCATGGAACCAATATGCTTGTTAACTTAGGCTGGGTTTCTCTCCTAAGGACCACAACGAATGTGCACACATCCTAGGTTGGCAGCACTCACTGTGACCGATTGACTGTTTCGCCTCACAGCATAATATTGCTGAGGTTGATTGTTCTCCTTTGAGGTCACACGGCTGCTTGGAATCTGGGGCTCGCTGCTGCTGCCTTGCATTATGAGACAGGATGGCACCACACTGAGTGTCTGGGAAAAGATCAAAATTCAAAGTCTGGCAAATGAAGATTATCTTTCTGCCACCAAGAGCCCAGAAATGTAAGTTGCCCCATCTAAATCAGGAATCAGCCGTTATCATGTCTCCTTAGGTAGCTTCCAGACAAATAACATCCATTTTGCAAAATGAAATGCCAATCACCAAGTGATTATGTTGATTAAACAATAATTAGATGGGTACTGGCAATTTGCAGCATGCAATTTGCAAATTGCTTCTTCTATCAGGAGACAGGGCACAGACTGGCACCGCTCAGGTAGTATTTCCAGAAAGTGGGTGTGAGCTCACAAAGGGTTTCACTCTCAGGACCTCAGGACAGGCGGTGCCCCTACCTTCCCAACCTCACTGCTCCTCTCACCCCACCCCCTGCTCCTCCCCAGCACCATCCCAGGCAGCAGCACAGCCTGCCATGATACCATCCAAGACAAACCTTCAAGTGACCTGGTGCACAGGAAGAGTAAGCAGTTTTGAGCCCCAAAATAGCAGTTTGGGGCTCTGACTGTCTGCCAGCCTGGTTGATAAGTCTCACCACATAGTTGATGATGGCGAGTGAACTTTGTTGACAAGGGACAAACATTTCTGGGATCTGTCAAAGTCATAATAAGGCTGGCTTTGCAGTCAGGACATTAGGATCTTTGATCTGTGTGGGCAGTCAAATAAGCTGGGATAGACTAGGCTGATGCATAAAATGGAGAGAGAGACAGAGAGACAGAGAGAGGGAGGGGAGGGAGAGAGGGAGAGGGAGGACAGGAGAGGGAAAGGGAGAGGGAGAGAGAGCAACAGAGAGAGGGGGGAGAGGGAGAGGGAGAGGAAGAGGAAGAGGAAGAGGAAGAGGGAGAGACAGAGAGACAGAGAGACATGCGCTTCTCACTATTGCCCCAATGTTCTGGATTCCCGAAAGAAAGACACATGTACACAGCCTTATATCTTAAATAACCTTAAACGGCTCAATGACTGGGCCACTCCCTAACTCTGCTTGGCTAACACACACTTCCCTCCGATATTCCTGAGTTAATACTTACTAAATCTAGATTTCATCTTTGCTGCCTTGGACCCTGCTGGGCAGCCCTCCTGGGGCTGCTTTCCCCTGTACCTACATGTCCGCTGTCTCTCCCTCCTGCATCTTTCCCGCACGGTCTGTGTCTTATGCCCTCATCATGGAGGAATCCCCTCCCTCTTCCTCCTTCTTCAGTCCTTCCCTAGGAATCCCAAAAGTCCCCCTCTGTCTCCCTGTCCAGCCATTGGCTGCTGCAACTTTATTGACTAATTAAAAACCAACTGGGGACAGGCTTCCTTTAGTCCTATGTGCTGGAGACTGCAAACAGGTTTTTGGGTAACATAATTAGCATGAGAACACAAGCTGATGCACAGCCTTTGAATAATAGTTTGAATAATAACAAAGCTTTTATGGAATTGGGAAAATAAGAAGAGGGATCATAGGGTACACTGGGTAGCTCTGGGAGTTCTGAGGTCAAGAAAGCAGAGTGAGATTGTGTGAGTAATGTGAACGGCTGGGGCTTCAAGGCTAAGAAGGGTAAACTATTTTCTCAGTCCACAAAGCATTCTGGAAGCTTCAAGCCATGCAGACTTCACATGTGTACTCTCCACCCTTCCTTCAGATCCAGTGCTCATTAGAAACAAGCATTCTTTGGCATGGGAGAAGCTGCTTTGTAAATGAAGGTGTTCTTCCTCTTGGTATATCGTTTGAGACCAGGACACTACCTAGATGACAGCTCCCAACAACATGGGCACACATATGCAGGACCCAATGGCTCATTTGTGTATTTTGTCTTTATAGTTGACTCTTCAAATGTGCTGTTGACTTTCTAGGAGTTGAATTGGTCCTGGAAGCAGCTCTGACTGGTAGAGAGAGTAGGTCGAAGTCATACAGAGCTGTTTCTTCTGTCACCTACTAATTGTATTAGAACTAAATCTCCAAGGAAAATCCTCCCTGCTATGTGATGCTGGGTGAGAGATATATCTCTACAATGGAGAACTGCACTGGCTTGGTCTCTGGTTTGGCAATGATTATAGAATGTGATAAATAACATGCATTATTTCTCAGAGGGCCACTACCACTTCCAAGCTCGGCTCTTGGTTTGTTTCTAGGGCAGGGAACCCCTACCTCTCCATTAGCAGTTCTTCACACCCACCACAGTGTCAACAAGAGCACCATAGCAGTTACTTTTGTACAGCTGTGGCCAAAATACTGAAAAGAAAACCTTGAAAGAAGAACAAGTCGTTGCACTCCATGTCAGGGTTCAGTGTATGGTTGTCTGGCCCCGTGCACTTGAACAGAGTGTCATGTCAGTGGACGCACGTGATGGGGAGGGTCTAGTGAACAGGAAGTAAAGAGCAAGGAAGGGAATAGAGACTAGATAAAAATGTCAAAGGCACGCTATGGACTCGCTTTCTAAAACAAAGTCCCATCTCCTTAAGTTTTCACCCCCTCCCAAAAGAGCATCAGGAGCAGGGGACCGAGTTTCATTACGTGACCCTATGGGGGAACACTTCAGAGTCAAACCTTAACAGTGACCACAGTAATAGCAAGGTCAAGGGAAAGCCTCCTGAACCTTAAGAACACACACACACATACACACACACTTAAGCTTCAGGGACTGTTTATCAAACTGTATCTTTTTCAGAAGACTATTCGCATTAAAAGAGCAGTAGTGAGTCACAGCCTCTTGGATTCCCGGTGGAACGAAGACCTTTATCCAAAATGTCAGTTTTATGTAATCCAATTGATGGTCAATTTAAGAGTAAGGCCGACCAGCCAGATTGTAATTAAGTCCATGGAAAAGAAAGCCGTCTTCTGGATGTCAGTTCTCAACACTGTAATTAGCCAAATCCTCTCCTGTAATTATCTAGATCCTCTATTACTGACAGACAAGCAGGAGGATAGGGAGGGGTTTGAGTGGAGTCCTCGTTGAGTACTTAAGAGTGATCATCAAAGTCAAAGAAGCTACCGATTGACCTTCAGTGATGTCTGAAAGCACCTGAACACTGTGTTTCCTGTAAAGTACCTGGGTTCAACACTTCCAGGTTCCACACTAACACAGAAAAGCCGTGATCTGCTCATGAACCCACACCATCTGATTTTATATAAGCCACATTCAGAATTACCAACGTAGCATGCAGTGTCTGTAGCGATCCTTCTTTAATCTTTGTCAGGAGTTCTTTTCTTTAGTAGGAGATTGCTACAGGTAATCATCTGCCCTTACATTATAATGAACAACTCACAGTAAGAGAAAGGACTAACATCTTCATAAAAACGTACAATATCCGGAAGAGTTCAGAACCCAAGGATGCTAACACCAAGTTCCCTCTCGGGAAGACCTGCATCTCTGACTGTGCTCATGCCATGCAGCTCCCCTGTGGCTATGCAGCTGTGACGTGCAGCTTCACAGCCTGGTCTTCTGCTTCCATTCAAAACTGAGCAAAAGCTTCACTTGATCGACTCAGAAGCCCATGATGCCCCAGTAAATCTAGGAACTCTGTTTCCTCCTGGGCTGATTAAAATATTTGACCCCATTGATTTCACTGTAGTTTCTGATGACAGATTTTGGTCATGAACAAGGTTAATAATAAGTTGGGTGCTTGGTAAAAGGCCAAGTTTAAGTTTCGATTGTGTGTTTTCCAATGCCCATTGCTGTTTCCTCCCTTGGGTTATGAAATCCCTCCAAAAAAAAAAAAAAAAAAAAAAAAAGGAATGAAACAAACAAAAGAAACAAAATAAAATGGATTAAAGTTTAAAGGGCAACCTCAGTAAAAACAGAAGCCAGAGCCATGTTTAGGGATGAATCCGGGTAATAGTTTTGAGCACTGGGTGTTTTCTGGACACAATATGATAACTGTGCCTATGAATTCACAGCATTTGCGATAGCATACTTGGAACCTGTGCAGGCTCAGGCCACACAAAATTCCAACATGGAGAGAGGAGGTATGCTCTAAGTCCCACCCCTAACAACACTAAGAAGCTGTTGGCAGCTGAGGCTGATGGAAAACAGAGGGTCTGTTTTGTAAACAGTGTGCACCGAGGTGGGTAGATCACCCCCTCCAGTGACGGCCATATACATAACCGAAGTATATGGGCAGCATACCTGTACTCGGTGGGCTTAAAAAACATAAAGGACACAAAGTTGGGTAGCTAGGGAAGATGGGAGTGGATGTGAGAGGAGTGGGGGAGAAGGTAACTATGACCAAAATGTAATGTACAAAATTCAAAACCAGCTAATAAACATGGAGGGGGGGAAGAGCTAAGCACTGGAATATTCATCAAGTGTCGATAGGAAAGGCCAAGCTTCTGACATAACACAAAGCTTCTGTCTAACAAACATGATTTTGAGAATGTTTGCTGAACATGTAGGGCTTTATGACATTTACCCCTTCAAGGATTTTAGTGTGTGTGTGTGTGTGTGTGTGTGTGTGTTGGCCCATATTGCATTGAGAAATAAATGAAGAAATTAAGTTCCTGGAAAAGTACAAGTTATTTAGAATGTTATTTCAGTTTTTCGTTCAGTTTTTGAATAAGGATATCAGGATGACTAGTTTTCACACAGGTAATTACAGTCAAGATTCTAATTACTGCTAATTACTATGATATTCCCACATCACCCTTCATCAAGTGCTTAAACAGCTGAGAGCTGAGAGCCGACTGCCTACGAACGCTTGCTATCATTTCTCACACGGATCTAGGGCTTGTCGATTAGGCTGAAAGTAGATTCCATAGATTCCAAAGGTTTAGTCATTCAAGATAAAATCGGAAACCCTTTAATGAGATTTATTTCAAGCCCAGAAATATCACTGGATTTACTAAGATGACTTTTCAATGTAGCCCTTGAGAGATTTAGAAGTTTCAGAAATAGGGGCTGGAAAGATGGCGTAGGGGTTAAGAGCATTTGCCGCTCTTACACTGGACCCCATTTTGGTTCCCAGCACCCATGTGAGGTGTCTTACAACCACTTGTAAGTCCAGCTCCATGGGATCAGAGGCCTCTGGCCTCTGAGAGCATCTGCACTCACTTGTACAGACATACAGACAGCAGACAGACACACACACACACACACACACACACACACCTAAAAACAATAAAAGTATATATCTTTTTTAAATAATTTGTGATCATATGGGCCACCCTATTTGATGGGCTGCTTGCCCATCAAATATATTTTAATGGTATCATGTAGGTAAATAAAACTTTAAGAAGTCCCTGTTCATGTGTTAGGATAGTGCAGCTCAATTCAGCAGAAAGGTGGGCATAGTAGACATTCTCCTTTGTCAAACTGCAATGACTCCAATAGCCAAGGAGACCCTTATTCTCTTTCCTGTAGGGATTGGCACATGGAGGTTCCCCTGGACTTCAACCTGAGATTGTTGTGAGAGGTAGAATAAAGGAAGTAACTGAGTATCTACCTCAGCCACCACAAGCCACCACAAAAGGTGGTTCTGATAGTTCACATGGCAGTCACTGATGATATGCAGGCATATGTAATCCAGTCCAATAAATGACCAGTGAGAGGCAAGGTCTGCAGACGTGTTTCTCAGCCATTGGGTAGGGACCCCAACCTACAGGGCTTACCTTGATAGGCCAGGTATCTGAGGCTGGAGTTCCATGGGTCTGATGCTCAGCTGCTGAGCAGAAAAGGCATGTTGCTGTGTTGATGGTAGAATGGTTCGGCGGTATGTCTCAGAATATACCGTCTCTGAAAGAGTGCGCTTTGTTTGGTCTCATTATGAACAAACAGAAGCATAGACACGTGTACACATGAAAGAAAACGTTGAAAGCAGGTTAACAGCAGAATTGGACGGGAGAAATCATGGGATGTTTTTGTTCCATATTCTTTTTATTTTCTTCCCTGAATCTCAGTTACAGTTTTTTTTTACATGTGTGTATATGTGTGGTGTGGGCATACGTGTCTTCACACATGCATGGAGGCCTGTGGCTGACATCAGGAATCGTCCTCGGTTACTCTCTACCTTGTTCATGGAGGTATAGTCTCTGAATTGAACCGAGAGCTCACTGATGTGTTCTAGCTATCCAGCTTGCTCTGGAGATCTGTCTCTGCCTTTCACATTCTCCATGCAGGAATTCCAGGTGGACTGCCACACCCACTTCCCTGGGTTCCGGCAATGGGAGTCAAACACTTTATGTTTGCATAGCAAGTATTTAATCTACTGAAGCGTTTTCCCGACCCCAGTCAGTTATTTTTGAGGTTAAGTCAGAAAAGAGAACTATTTCTATTCAACTCTGATAAAACTAAGCAGGCATTTCATGAATAGATGCCATAGTTGTAGTTTTATATACAAGCTGAAAGATACAAAAGCCATGTGCGACAAGGACGTGGTGCCAGGGGAATGTCTGAAATGACAGAACACATCTCGGGCCTCGGTTGTTCTGTATGATGAATGCAGCATCGTGTTCGGCATCGGCAGATTCAAGTTTTACATTTACATTACATCTAGAAGCTTCTGGAATTAAAAACATAAAAGATGTATCCTATTCATGTTTGGTTGAATCCCTGAAGATGTGGAGGGATGGCTGCATAGCTCATGCCGCCTTGGTGTTGCCTGTCTTATTTCTGTGCAAAACTGCCAGCTTCAGCTGGGACTATATTAGCAGTGCCCAACCTTCTGCCTGACAGTTACAGTCTCCACTTAAATGTCTATGAAATGAAGGAATAGATGAGTTCAGCGAGGTTGTAGATTTGCATAGTTGCTTATCTGTGGCGCAGAATGTGGTACAATAAGATGCTTCATAGGTCACAGTCACATGGATTACACTGTCTTGTAGTCCGTTACTGTATCTGCTTTGTGTATTAACTTTATTACATATATGTATGCTTAGGATGATATAAGCTTTGTGCCTGGCTCTGATTTCAGGCCTTGAAAATCATCCCCATTCCTATACTATATGTGGAAGTTTCCGTGCAAGGCTAGAACCAACCATTGGATTAAACAAGTAGGATTTGTTTGACTGGTAGCCACAGAGGAGAGGCCAGCTTGGCGTACAACCCTGCAGCCAAAGTGAGTGACATGAGGAGGGACAGTTGTTAATACATCAGACTGAAGAGGCCTGGCCTAGTGCAGCCACTGTGCCCAGTGAGTGAACTCAGGCAGACCCATAGCTAAGACCCATATTCTCGCTGACAAGAGAATCCAGGGACTCAACACAGCGTTGGAAATCCTGCAGACAGGTGCAGCATCCACTCTGCGCTCCATGTTTACATAGCATAATTTTGAGGTCATGAAATGCGATTTGCAGAAAAAGTACTATTGTTTCTGTCAAACGTGTTGAGAAAGAAAGGAAGCCCATTTAGCAAACATAGAAACTGTTGGGGAAGATGGAATTTTTACTTGATTTGTATAAAAAAAAAAGATTTTAGTACAAAAAAGCCAAATGTCTTTGTGGGACACACTGGCAAATGGGAAGGATGAACACAATTTCTCAATATCCAAGTATCGAGTCGTGTGCTCTGGAGGGTCTGTGACTTCCAGCCTGGAAAGGGCTTAGACAGATGAGGCATTTTTGTAGTTACCCACGGAGTGCCATGTAATAAATGTGAGGGAATGAAAGAATGGTTTTGAAATGTCATCTGGAAATAATTTCCACTTGAATGCCATGTCACCTTCTCCCATGTCTATCTCCACACGGAACTGTGACCCCTCTGCACAGCCCCTGGGGTTGAACAGACTTCACAAAAGCACAAAGACCCAAAAAAAAAAGACTCTTGCCGACATCTGGGTGCCCAGGAAATTTGGAAAGCCCATCAGAAAACCACAGTGGTCAGGCTGCCTTGATTCCCATTACCCCAAAAAGCCATTTCCCATCAACCCTGAAGTAAAAAGCATTTGATCCATAGCCCAGTTCCCAAAAATGTGCTATTTGTGTGTGTGTGTGTGTGTGTGTGTGTGTGTGCTTGCATGCACTTGCACATACTACAGAATTAGCTATTAAACATAGGCCCATTTACGTGCTGTGTAGTCTTTGCCTTTTATCTTGTCTTTATTTACTGTTTACTTTGATATAGAATCTCACTCTGTTAGCCAGGCTAGTTTGGACTCACTCTTAGATAAAGCAGAACCTATTATCCTCCTGCCTCAGTCCTCTGAGTGGCTGACATCACAGGCCTATGCCTCCAGGGTAAACTAATTTCCAAGTGTTTTAAAACTAAGTAGAACAATTCTCAATGGAACCAAAAGTAGCAGGGACTTAAAATCTAGGCAAAAAGCTAGCTCTCTTCACCAGCCCCATGTATATATCACAATACCTAAACAGTTGACAGAAAACCCTCATTGTCTGTAGCTTGGGAATCGCCAGCTCCCCTCCCCCAAAATGTCCAGGAAGAGAAGTTGATGACCTCAAAGAGGCCAGAGAGTCATAGGATGGATAAACTGTCCTGACGTCTCTATGAAGAATTAACCTGGCATGTGGACTGTGCCCAAACCTTCCACCATCCCTCATCAACCTCTGTCAATTGCACATCTGGTTTGAGCTTTGGAATTCTTCTGAGGCACCCCAGGGAGCAGCACACATATTTATCAGATTCCCCTGGCTATGTGCTAGGCTTTGTCTAAACTAAACAGTGAGCTGATTCTTCAAGTTTCTGGGAAGTACTGAAATTGCATACAATTTAGATCTGCAAGGGTCGCTGTAAAGAAACATGTTCAAGCAGCCATTGGAAGGAGGGACATTTTGGACATCCATCTAATAGAATAGCATCCAAGCGAGCATACACTCGGAAGCATCTGAAATCATGAACTCTCACACCCCATCCCTCAGCTAGCTTCCACTAAGTCTTTGGGTCAAAACATAGGAAACTGGGTGGGGGAAATATGTATTACTGTCACTGGTAAGAGCACCCTTTTGGGGTCACAGCCCTGATTTCACACTGTCTGCCACTAACAAGGTGGCTAGCTTGTCTGGTATGCCTAGGACTGACCAGTTTTTATATGGAAATTCTGTATCTCAGAACCAGGTTAGTCCCTGGCAAACAAGGACTAGTTACTGGAGTTAACCGTGAACTTTGGGCAAATTAAGCTGCATTTTGTTTCCAAATCTGCAAAAGAGAGAGATTGACCACACTTGCCTGATAGGTTATAACATGGGTAAATAGGTTGAACTTAAGTGCTCAGAATGGAGCCACCTTCAGGACAATGGATATTATTACTCACATTATCATAAGACAGGCATGCAGAGGATTTAGGTCAAGATAAGAATCTCAATACTGTGTCTGGCTTCCAACTCTTGCCACTGTGTCGAGTCTCATTGTCTGTAACTGTAAAGTGGGGGTATAACATTCCCCAGTAAGGACAATGTTGAATAGGCTAAGCCCCAGTTCCATGCCTGCTATTAAAAGCACCAGTCTAACGACTGCCATAAGCACCGTCATGAACAATAGCAAACAGGGCACAACTGGCCAGCGTGGGCTCCTTGCAGTACCTCCTCTCTTGAGAAAGCCTGCTTTCAACAGCAAATACCCTGCCTTATCCACGCAAGAGTATATAAGTGTGGAACTAAAGAGCTCCCTCTAGAGACAGAATAAATAATCCACCAGCAACGCCCATGAAGCCCAGATAGGATCCTTTTAAACTTCTGCTTCTAGGACGAGGAGGCCAAAGCTATTCCCAGAGATAATTAGGTTATTTCTGGAGATGAGGATCGGCAGTAAAACAGGAAGCCCAAGGGCATGCGGGGACCTAGGATGTGCACTCTGCTGGCAAATGGCCCGGGTGACAGGACAGAGGCAAGGACACGGGCTGTGTGATGCTTGTGGCTCGTGTCTCTCAGCTGCAGGCCTGAAGGCACCGGCTTGATTAGAACAGGCTATGCTTGGCAGATCATACTGCCTGAATTCTTCTCAGCAGCCACCCAGTAGCTGCAGTGAACGATACAGTAGTAAAGAATAGAAATATACCCAAAGGCTGCGTCTAGTTTTCCTTGTGTCTCCTCTGCTTCTTGTGTTCCAAGCACCTCTCAATTATCTGCCACCAACATGCATGGCGTCTTAAAGCCCTACTGTGCACTCTTCAGCCAGAATTCCACCATCCTCTCCAGGTACCAGCTGTGTGTATCTGGGAAGGTTCTTTGTGCCTGGAGTATACAAGTATTTTCCTCATAGTGCTGGTGTGAGGATTGAACGGAGCAGTACTTACAAAGCATTCCATAACATACCTGGTCCACAGTACATAGTACATAGCATTATTGTCAGTGTGAGTTGCTCCAACTATTGATGATGAATTTGAATGAGTTCAGTTTCAAAGGATCAAAACACAGAACCAGATTCTTACAGAAGAATTTATAGAAAAAAAAATAGAGGAGAGCCATTTATATGAAAAGAAAAGAGATCCACTTCCTCTCTATCTTTCTTTTCCATCTCACTTCACCCCTCAAATAGAAACTGGCCCTGTTCAGAGACTAGCCAACTGTATCTCAGGCATGCAGAGCATCTTGGGTAAACTGAGTCGAGTGTGCCTTCTGACTGAGGTTGGCATTGGACCATTCGTTACCTGTGTGAACTCTATCCTGAGGGCACAATGTCCCTCCTCACACCCCATGTCGACCCGAGAGCCCCAGGCAGCTAGAATGCAAGTTCCCATTTCACGTGGCTTCTCTGCTTGTTTGAAAATTTTCCTTTCTGGTGTTCATTAACAAGGGAACCTGGTGGCTGGAGAACTGGGGACATTTCCCCCAGCGGTTTGGAGGCAGAAGAGAGGAAGTAATAAAGAGAAGCAATGTGCTGCTGGTGGGGTGATGGGAAGTCTGCTAGCTCA